>BMAV01010152.1:202214-267270 GCA_019973955.1 Trichonephila inaurata madagascariensis | reverse complement strand
ACGCGTTTTGCGTACGCTCACATCGCTTCTGACGTTTTGTTCCTGATATTTGCATACGCATGACGTTTCTACTGACTTACGTGTTCCCTCTACTGATCTCCAGACCTCCTTTTCTGCAATTTCATGGCTATCTGCTAAATTTTTACATTGTTGCTTAAGTTTTGCACACCAGTGTATTTGCTGTGTAATAGACGCTCCTATCTTTCTGCTAAACCTCAGAGCTTGACCTACTTAAATGGCTTTACCACCTGAGGCTATAAAACACAAAACGTATATATGTGTCCATACCACCTTAGATAGAGATTCTCACAGACGTATATACAGTGGGCTACAAAAGTGTTCGTACACTTGCAATTTCTTATAAAATTTAATATTTTCGGCTAATAAAAATTAATATATTATAGTTGTAATTTTTTTAGGATATCTGCAACTTGTTCTTAATGGAATGACATTATTAATTTTTTTAAAAATAGTATAATCATTTTTTTAAAAAATTAATAATCAAAAAGCTACTAAAAAATTACACCACAAAAGTCTTCGTACACTTAACAAAAATCTTAACTTAGCTTTAAATATTGTATTTCTTTCTTAATTTAGTACTTAGTAGGATATCTTTTAGTGTCCACAACAACTTTTAAGCGTCTTGGTATAGATTTAATAAGTTTAATTAACACTATGTTAATTTAACAAATTTTTGAATCCATATTAAACTAGACTAGAAATCAATCAGTTACATTTCAATTTCCAACCAATCGAATTATGGCAAGTTTAGTTTATTAAATGAAATAACACCAGGGCACATAAAAAAAACTTGAGCGTTTCCGATAATTCTTTGAACTAAGAAAATCTCGCCGAAAATTGCGACCTATCACTCGCGCTTGTTCGTAATACTTCATATTGAAATTTGTTATTTTGAATTAAAATGCGAAACGTTTTGCTCGGTGGCGTGCCCAAAATTTTGTGTCTCGTGCCATCAATGGCACGCGTGCCAGTGGTTCGCCACCCCTGCCCTACACCATTGCTTGCCAAATCATGTTAGACGAAGAGCAAAATGAATCATTGGCATTAAGAACGTGCTGAAGGCCTTGTTATAAGTTTTGAGTACGATTTAATTTGACTTGTTGCGTAATATTTTTACCAGGTGTATGCATATCAAAGGAGACGATTGCTAACAGATGTCGCTACGCATATATGTAAACAATTCGAAACCATGACACGTGATTTTTTTATAGTTTTACCTATGATACCCAAGTTCAGTTTACATTTGGACGAGTTTCAGCGTGCATTGTATTTTTTTTACTGAGTTGAAAATGTCGATTTTTATGCCTTCCGACTACGATTTGCGGATAGCATTACTTTTTCTTGCCATCTGAAGAAAAATGCTGCCGAATGGCATCAAATGCTTGTAGAAGTATACGGTGGCAATGCTCTGAGCCGTGCGCAGTGCTACAGGTGGTTTGAAAAGTTTCAAAATAGTGATTTCGATGTGAGAAACGAGGAACGTGGCAGACCAGCAAAAAAATTTGAAGATGCTAAATTGCAAGCATTACTCGATGAAGATGATGGCTAAACGCAAGAACATCTTGCAGAACAATTGAATGTTGACCAGAGTACTGTTTCCCGTCGTCTCAAAGCAATGGGCAAGATAATAAAGGTCGGTAGATGGGTACCACACGAGCTAACGGACCGACAACAGGAAAACCGAAAACTCGTGTGCGAAATGTTGCTTGCCCGCTACAAACGCAAGTCATATCTCCATCGTATTGTGACTGGCGATGAAACTTGGATTTATTTTGAGAATCCCAAGCGTAATCGATCATATGTTAACCCCGGACAACCGTACAAATCGACCGCAAGACAATGCTGTGTATTTTCTGGGATCAGGAGGGACCAATCTATTATGAGCTTCTCAAACCCGGCGTAACCGTTAATACTGATCACTGCAAGCAACAACTACTTAATTTGAACGATGCTATACTGAAAAACGCGAGCAATACAAGAAACGGCAGCACAAAGTGATTTTCCTTGATGAAAACACACCTAGCCACCGTGCTAAACCGACCAAGGACATCATTAAGGCGCTCGGCTGGGAGCCCTTAGCGCATGCGGCTTATTCGCCAGACTTGGCTCCTTTTGATTACCACCTATTTTCATCACTGGGACACGCACTATATAGCTGACCAGTTCTTCACTTCTTACGAAAACATCAAATCTTGGCTTGATGACTGGCTGGCCTCAAAAGACCGATCATTTTTTTGGCGTAGTATTCGCAAATTGCCCAAAAGATGGGGAAAATGTGTAGCTAATGATGGATATTATTTCGAATAAAGAAATATTAACAGTTTTCGTAAATTTATTGTGTTTCTTTTTAAAATAATCGTCTCATTTCATTTGCATACTCCTGGTATATATTCGCAGATTAGCTAATAAGATTTACATTCAATCATATTATAACAATCAGTTTGGACTCCGGGACACTGAAATATATTTTGGAAAGAACAGGCGGATTATCTCACAAGATTTGTCGCAGAGTCTAATGCTTACGCTGGATGGCGTCAGAAGACATCAATAAAAAATATATCAAGAGAGATTTAAAAAAAAAATATGTGATAACTTCCATTCAAACAAGAATGTTGAAAATTTGGACAATATTCCAAACATTGGCACTAATTCTAAGTGGACAAATAACAGAAGAAAAGAAATTCTGTGCACTCGAATCTTCAGTAAAATGGTCATTACTCCAGGACTTCTGCAAAAATTCAAATTATTAGATAATGCAATTTGTAGCTCTTGTAACTGTTTAAATGACTTGGATAAAATCTTGTTAAGCTGCAGAAGATATATGCACATCCCCGAAATTATCTAAAATATTTTCTCAAAATTGATCTACATTGTAACATCATTTTCAAAGATTTATTGGAAAAAGCTGTGTCAAATAGATCAACATTTAGGTCTTCTTTTCAGAAACTCTGAAATATTTTCATATCTATTAACTTGTAAAATTTTCTTCAGTCTTTTAGAGGATAATACGCTTTGTTGTTTCGTTTCCCACATAACATGTAATTGTAAGAGCAAAATGACAAATAAATTCATTACTGTCAATGTATCTCTCAATGCTTCGATAAAAAAAGCGAATGTGTGATTGTATGATTGTTGTCTTGATTCTTTATAGATATCAAAAAGTACATAAAGGACGTTTAGCTTAAGACGACATGGTACTCCCAAAAATCATCAAACTGTTAATATTTTTATATTTGCTTATATAATACCTTGAATCATTGCAAACATGCCTGCAAAATTTCAAAGCTTTATCTACATTTTTTATTAAGTTATGGAACAATTTTTGATGCGGAACAGCAAGTAACACAAAACTGCCAAGTCCACTTTTCAGATTATTTGCTAGAAAAGTGCCTGTTGAAAAATGAATTAATTATTTTTCTACCAAGCGCAAGTGCGACTAACATGTATGTAGAAATACACATGCAGTAACAAATCATTTCGAGAAAGAATTGTTAAATTTCTGAAAAATTCTAGTTTGTGTATTGTTTATTAAAGAGCAAATGAGAATTTGATCATGATTTAAAAGTTATGAGTGCTTTTTAAGATATTATTATGAATGAAATTAAAACTTTAAAAAATGTGTGTGGATTCTCCCAAAGCACTGAAACTAAATTTCATTTTGATAACTCTGATAATTAAAAATCTAATTTTCCCGATTAGCAAAGCTGTCCCATTTTTATATATTTGTTTCCAGTGATATATATATATATATATATATATCCCATGTATGTGAAATTCAATACAAATATTATTAAAATATTTTATATTTCTTTAAACAAATGCACAGATGAAATTCTTCGATTTTGATATATTTTACCTATAAATTGTTATTTTATTTTGCTTCCATTCGTGTACAATATTTAACATGCGAAGACTTTTAAAAACACGAAAATAAAAATAAAATAAAGGCATATAAACATCTTTAGTACTTGTTGGGCATTATTTAAGTAGTAAAACTGAGCCTGTGTGGCATTAGCTTTGAGCTGTGTGTGCATTAATTTTTTTATAATTATAAGGTAAAGTTTTATTAAATATTGATTATTTCATTTGTTTTCTTCTATACATTCACTATTCCAGAATATTGTTTAATTGTTCTACACTTTTTCAATTTCTTATGGTTAGCAGTTAAAAAAAAGTTAATTAGCACTTCATTAAAGTTTCAGACTATTCGATGAAAGTTATATCATGCTATTCAGGGAATGAAAACTTCAAACTGATATTTCTCCATGTTGAACTTTTGATCATATACTATTATTAAAAACTCTGCTTTTTTTGATAATTGAAGTAGGGATGTTAAATTTTTTATAAATATTCTGAAATGTATGTTTTATAAAATTGTGTATGGAATTAACTCTAAGTTTCATAGTTATTTTTTTAAAAAAAATTCTAAAGCAAAATTATTGCTGTTTTGAGAATTTTTGTATGTTTCACAGTGAAAAAATTAATATAAAATTAACAAGCTGCAGCATAAAAAATCCCGTTCACAGTTTTATGTAGTATATCATAAGGTACTTCGAGAAAAAATTTTGAAAAAAAATACATACATATTTAAAAAAAATTAGAAACTTAAAATATATGTTAAAAAAAACTTTAAAAAACTTAAATTTTATAAACATAATGCAATAAATTTAAAATCTTTTATATGGATTATTAAATACAATAAAAACCAAATTTCAAAAATTAAAAATAAAACAAAATTCGTAAAGATGGCGTACCAAGTCATCTTAAGCGTACAGTAAAGCTACTCTTGTTTCACCAAATATCTTATTTTTACTTCAACAAATGTCTAATAGGTAATTTGCGGATTACCCAGGTAATTTGAGAAATGAAACAATTTTCCCGCACTTTAACGGATCATTTTAGTTAATGTGTGGATTAGCTAGTTAATCTGCCTAGCTAGCTGATTTCTGCGCTTTAGCGGTTGCAGATAGAATTGTAAAACATCGATGTTAAACAGCGTCATCTATTTTCTGAACACACTGTAACAGAACAGTATTATAATGTGCATCAGTTATCGCTAGACCTTAGATTCAAGACTACAATACATTCCTCAAACCTTTAAGTGTTAAAAAATTTTGGATCCCTTCGTAATTCTTCTAAATCAATGTCATTAATGCAAACTTTAAGAGTGCATCGATATGAGTTTCTCATACAATGTGAAGGCTGAAGTTTTACTTGAGATAAGAATTAAAAACATTGACCTTCAATAAAGATAATCTGGAACATAATTACGCTTCATATTACTATAACTAATCACTGCATATATTAAAATATAAAAAGATAGTAAGGGAATTAAGGAACACTATAACAAAAGCAAAGACGCAACAAGAACGAGTTATCCGATAGAGACAAAAGTTGGTGTGTAGAAAGATTATGTACAGAATAGAAAATGATTAAAATTTCAGAAAAAATGAATGAGTCATTTCAGAATTATATAGTTACAAAGTAACGAGCTCAATAAGGTGTTGATCCAACTCTAGCCCGGATGCAAGCTGCCACATGACGTGGCATAGAGTGATAAGGCACCCTGCTAATGACTTCTGCAGTATTTCTTTCCAAATTTGCCCCAATTCTCGGGCCAGGTCATCATCATTCTCTGGAAGATGCAATCACCTTCCCATCATATCCCAAATAGGCTCGATTAGAGAGAATTCTGGAGATCTGGCTGGGCAAGGAAGTACCTGACAAGCTGCAAGAGAGTTCATAGCAACAAGTACGGTATATGGTCTGGCATTATCTTGTTGAAAAATAAAGCCAGGGTACTGCAAAAGGAATGGTAGCAAAACAGTTCTCAGAATATCATCGACAAACTGCTTTGCTGCAAGTTGCCTCTAATGACGGCGAATCGAATTCGGCTGTTAAAAAAAAGGCATCCCAGACCATAACTTATGGTTGAGGGCATGTGTGACGTGCGATAGTGAAAGCGGTATCAGCATGCTGCCCTGGACGTCTCCAGACACATCTTCGATGATCATCAGAACACATTTGGAAGCGGGATTCGTCGCTAAACACTATACGTCCCCAGTCAGCATGATTCCCACATGATCGAGCCAAGCACCACACAGT
Organism: Trichonephila inaurata madagascariensis; assembly: GCA_019973955.1. Taxonomy (NCBI): domain Eukaryota; kingdom Metazoa; phylum Arthropoda; class Arachnida; order Araneae; family Nephilidae; genus Trichonephila; species Trichonephila inaurata. The sequence continues at coordinate 261,144 of BMAV01010152.1, read as the reverse complement.
AATCTGGCTCGACAGTGTGCAGGTGTGAGTGACAGTTGGCTCAGCAGTCGGTAAGAGCGTAAATTTCGTTCTATCAGCCGTCTGTGAACGGTCATGGTGGACACTCGTGTGCGGGTCACACGTCTGATGGTTGATAACGATGAATCAAGCGCTGTGACAACTTATTTGACAATCAATCTGTCCTCTCGATCTGATGTGGCCCTATGTCGACCGCTACCATCATGACGCTGAAATCTACCACTGACCACTCATACTTGCCAGCATCTTCTAATGGCCGCATCGCTTCGACCCATATGACGAGCGATTCTCCGATTCACCCAACCTGCCTCTTTCAATCCAATGATACGACCTCTTTCAAACTCTGACAGTTGCTCGTAATGAGCTCGAATCCTGCAGCGAGGCATGTTTTCAGTCGTTAAAAGGTATCTAAAATTGCAATGCAACATAAATTTTGACCATCAGATTGAGAATCGCTTCTTACAGACACCAGCTGAGTGCGCAGTTCCGATGCGCTTTAGCTCGTCCTATTCATGCATTGGACACCGAATTTTAATCATTTGCATGTTCGGTATCAATGTGTTTGGATAAGAAGTTTCATTGCAATCGAGCAACTCCTTCTTGATGCATTTTTTTTTGTTTGTTTGTTATAGAGTGTATTACCTTCAGGTCCTTCAACAGTCTGCGTCCTGGATTAAAACCTCGTCAATCTAACTATAATTAAGTAATAAATAAGCAAAGTATTTTTAGGGGTATGTGCCTTTCGCTATATATCTAGGATTTGTTAGAATGTAAGTACAACTGAATACATGTTATATGTTGTTTCTACATACCTTCGGCACCTTTAGGAGGTGTTTTGAAAATGTGATATTTCATTCCAGTCATGACACTTGATCCAATATTGTAGATTGTTCCATCTTCGGCTATGTGTGGATGAGAAGTTGCCGCGTTGACTGAAGCTATGTTCGTTATATCTGTCTGATGAAAATAAAGAAAATGGCTATTAGAAATTTCCTTTGTAATATTTTTTAGAAGCTCTCTGCATTGTTTTAATATTATTTCTTAGTATTTGTATCTACTGCGTGGTACTGTGTGTAGATAAAATTTATGTAAGTAAATTCTCTTTAATGAACAGAAGAAAAGAGATAAACAGAGATAAAAAAGGGAAAAAAGAATTTTTTCAAAACGCTGATAGCTCAAATAGACTATTATTGTTACGAGGCTTGCACGGAAACTAAGTTCTCCCTTTTAGAAAAACTCACATAAAGATTCTTTTTTCAAAATAAAATTTATTTTTACATAAAGGAGCCTGCTGGAAACTATTTTTATACATAATTACCACCATTGTTCAGATGTTATATCAAAGAAAGGTGTCACTATTGAATAGAGACAGTGCTGAACAGCTCTTTGTGTGGAAACTCATCACACTCATTGTGAACCATCTGTTTTTACGAATTTTCTCATTCACATTTTCATCCAAATCATCACTGGCAACAGTAGATTGCCCCATTGCATTGTCGAACCCTCTTTCTCAGCATTCCACCATTCATTGCATTTTTACCATAAATTTTTACAAGTTTACGATTATTTTCGACTGGCTTAATATTCCTTGCGTTCAAAAAATGGATTACAGAACGCTCTTGATTGTCGGCCGGATCGACAATTGTCTTAAACCTTTTGAACAATCAGAACACGCGTAAAAACACAATCCGACTGTAATGACGTCACTGTAAAAAAATCAACCAAAGGCACGTGAGCGCATGAGTTGAACTCCGGTACTACAGTTGCTGTTGATGTAGAACGAAACGGTACTCAGTTTCCGGACAAGCTTCATAGATGATCTTTAGATGGAATATTTGATTTTAAGCAGGAAAAAAAATGTTAACATTTTTTTAAAAGTAATTTACTTTAAAAATTTTAAAAAATTGAATTAAACATTCATTAAAAATAAATATTTTAACTTATTGTTTAAATCGTTAGTTTATTTGTAAAGAGAATTTTTTTTTAAAAAAAAATGATTGAAAAATATTAATTCAAGCAAATTTTTTTTTTTTAAATTGATATTAAAATAGATAATTTTTGTCGTATGATGTTTAGAGTGGCTTAGAGGATATCTACCAGCCTCGTAAGCCCAAGGTTGTGGGTTTGAACCCGGCTCAAGTTGACAGTTTTTTCTGGATGTAAAAATCATAGGCACGTATATCATATGATTATGCAGCAAGTCAAAGATGTCTTGAGTATGAATTTGGTTCTGGTACTCTCGGCTAAATTAAATCACAGCAATATGTAGCTTCAAACGAGAGCTTGAATTAAATAAATTCAAGCATCAAAAAGTTGGAAGAGGGAGGCTCCACTAGATGGGGCCACCAATGAAATGGCTCTTACATTTAGAGACTTGCCGTGCCTGAAAACTCTTATATCTGCCAAAATGCAGCCCATTTAAAACACAAACAAAAAAAAAACTTTTCCTTAATTTTTTCGTGTATTTTACATCTTATTTATGACATATTTGAAATATTCTTTTTCTTAACTTTTCTACGAATATTTTCATGTTTGTGACATTTCTGAAAAATTTGATTTCTTACTGTATTATGTTTAATCTTATACATAATCATCAAACACTGATTTGGGGAAAGACCCCAAACATGTTCTACAATAAACAATAGCATAGAAATAAAAAAAATGCTTTTATTACAATTTTCACAGTGCGGTATATTTTTTTTCCTTTTCAACGTTAAAACTAATAAGAAGTGGAAAAAAATAATAAAAAAACGGAAAATATATAATTATTTGAAAAAAAACCAGTTAAGCATTTTAAAAACAGCTGACAAAGAATAAAGTAGTTTTTTTTTTCTTTTAAAATGTGCTGCATTTTAGCTGATTACCTTTTTCAGACATGGCATGTGCATTTAATTGGTGCCACCATCTAGTGCGGGGCTCTACCTCTACCATATTTTGACACTTGAATTTATTCAATTCAAGCTCTCGTTGGATGCAACATATTGCCGTGATTTAATTTTGTCAAGAGTATCAGAGCCAAATGGATACTCAAAGGATCTTTGACGTGCCACCTAATGATATGGCATGCGAGCCTTCGATTTTAGTTTTCAGAAAATCTATTGTTTCCAGTCGGGATCGAACTCGCAAGCTTGGGCTTCCGAGATGCGCACGCTACCTCTAAGCCACCATTCTAATTCCTTCATTTAGTTAATTTTGTGAGCGACTTCCCCTTGAAGTCGCTCCCTCACCGTCCAGTCTATTTAAGGTATGTGACTACCCAAAAATCCTCGGTTTGGAGAAAATTTTCGAATTTTTTTATGTTTTAATATTATAGCCCATACGCTTAAGATTCCAAAAATACTTTATTTTAGTTCCTACGATATTTAGAAGCTAAGTTATAGCTTATTTAGTAAACCGGAAATGGAATTTTCAAAACCGGAAATGGGTGTTTAAAGAGACATAAAAATGTAAACAAATAGTTTGAACGTCTTTTTCGTGACTTTTAAGCAATATAAATATTTAATATTTATTGTAAATATAGATCAACGTATCCTTTATTTATTTATTAATACTTTTTTAATCTGGCAACTGTTTTTTTTAATTCAAGCTTGTTTTACTGAGTGGCAATAATATTATCGTTTATAGTTTGTTTACATTGTTCATTCTAAAGCGTTCTTCTTAATTATTACTTACTTTTAATATTTTTACAGTTTATTCATTCATTTTCATTTAATTTTAACGTTTTATTTGATTGTGATTAATTTAAAAATGCCGAAAGCTTGATCGAAAGTGTCCAGAAAGAGAAAGTTTTATGGTAATATGTTTACCAAGTTAGCACAAAACAGTAATAATACGTCTGCAAGTGAGGCGAAACTGAGCAGTTTTGATGTGCCTGAACCTGAATTTCATGGTTCTACAGGGAATATAATTATTAATTTCCAAGCTTTGATGGGAATTATTTCAATCCTGTGTTGTCCGGAATGTTATGCAACTGGATTGAAACTGTCAGAAGATTCTAGGGAAGGACTTTGCTCTAACTTGTGTGTGGCTTGCAGTTGTGGATACATGATTGGCTTTACTTCTACTCCTAAAGAAAATAAAAAATTCTCTCTCAATACTTTATTGGTATTTGGAATGAGATTGATTGGCAGAGGTTTCACAGCTGGTAAGAAGTTGTTATGCACTTTAAATTTGCCATGCATTTCTAAAAATACCTTCAGAGCGCATGAACTCAAACTGCTGGAAGCAGTACAGTTATGTTCGGAAGAAAATATGAAAGCTGCATCTAAAGAAGTGCGAAATTTTAAAAAAAAGTACAGCTTGTGGTGTTTCGGTAGATGGCACATGGCAGCGGAGAGGCCATATGTCACTTAATGGCTGCGTTTCAGTTATTTCCATTGATACTGGAAAAATTTTAGATCTGGAAGTAATGACACAGTATTGCAAAATGTGTGAAATGAATGTGAAATCTGAGCATGAATGTTCAAATTACAAGGGATCCTCTGGAAACATGGAAGCTGTTGGAGCTTTCAGAATTTTTGAAAGGTCACTAATCAAACGAGACCTGCAATACACCGAGTACTATGGTGATGGTGATTCAAAGGGCTTTTTACAAGTGAAAGATATATATGGTGAAAACAGTGTCACAAAACTTGAATGTATAGGACATATACAAAAAAGAGTAGGCTCACGTTTAAGGAAACTAAAAAAGAATACCAAAGGACTTGGTGGAAAGGGGAAATTAACTGATAAATTTATTGATAAACTGCAGAACTATTATGAGATTGTCATCCGAAGCAATGTTGGATGCCTCGAAAAAATGCAATCTGCTGTAATAGCTGCCTTCTTTCATGGGCAATGTCCAACAGGGAAAGACAGCTGGTGCAAGTATAAACAAGCATTATGTGATGGTAAATTATATGTAGACAAAACAGCAGGCCTTTCAAATCCAGTAATTAAAGTGATAAAGCCTACTTATTTAGCACTCTGTGAAAAGGAGTTGCTAAAAAATGCCTTCATGGCATGACTCAAAACAATAATGAAAGCTTTAATAATGTATTGTGGTCTGTTTTGCCGAAAGAAATTTTTGTTCATAAAAAAACTTTGTTTTTGGGTTCATACATTGCTGTCATCTTATATAATTCTGGTTATTTAGGGCTGTTGCCTGTATTTAATTATTTAGGTTTAGAAATTGATCCAATGACACTTAAAAATTATATGGGAATTGACACAGAGAGAATTCAAAAATCGAAACGCCAGTCATTACCATCAACAAAACTCACCAGAAAAAAGCAAAAAGCCAAAAAAAGTCCAAATTAGCTAAAACTGAAGCTAAAGAGGGCTTAAGCTATAAATATGGGGAGTTTTGAAAATGTTTTGTAAGTAGAAAAGTAATTGTTTACAGTTAAAATTATTAAATGTGTTTTACGAGAAACTGTTATTCAATATTTTTCTTCATGATAAAGCTTACTACACAAAATATTTTTAAGATACTAAATCTAAATTTTCAGAACATGTTTTATGTAGTTCTATCTGTGTTATGAATCAAAATCTAATCTCTGTGTATATATTTATGTACTTAATTGCTTTTTTATGAAAAAAAAAGCATTAATTTTTTAAAAAATTGAGTTTTGCATAAAATTTGGCATATTTAAAAAACTTCCAAAAGCATTACAAATTTTTTGATTCCTATCACAGATAAAGATGTTATTTATGTACTGTATAAATATTATTTGAATATATTTATTAGAATTTTGTGTACAAGATTTGTCGTAACTGCAATTTTTCACCAAAATTTTGCTAAAAACGACAATTGTTGTAGTCTACAAAACTCTCCAGAAAACAACAAAAGGGTAAAATAAATGGCCAAATCAGTTTTACATGAAGCTAAAAAGAGCTTGAGCTATAAATATGGAGAGTTTAAAAAGTGTACAATTAGTAGAAAATTTTTCATATTGTATTAAAATCTTTAAATGCATTTTCTGAGAAACTATGTTTTTCAATTTTTTTCTTCACGGCACAGTTCACTACAGAATTTCTTTTTAAGATATTGACATGAAATTTACAGAAAATGTTTTATTTAGTTTTATCTGTTATCTAGTCTATAATCTAATCTCTGTGTATATATTTATTTATTTTATTGCACTTTTTGTGAGAAAATAACATTAGTGTTTTGTAAAAAATTGAGTTTTCGCGTAAAAATTGACATATTTCAAACACTTTTAGAAGTATTTACAAATTTTATAGCTATAAACACAGATAATAATGGCATTTATGTACTGTATAAATATTATAAGAATATATTAATTAGAATTTTCAATACAATCCTTACCGCAACTGCAATTTTTCACTAAAATTTCACTCAAAATTCCCAATATTTCCAAAATTAATTTTAACTGTAAAAACTGTATTGGAATTCTTACTTTTATGTCCCATTTCAAATAAAAAAATGTTTATTTAATTGAAATTTTATATATTTCAAAAAAAGTGCTCCGAAGGTAGTCACATACCTTAAGAGTGTAGAAGGAAACAAAGTAGGACCATAAACCTCCATAATAATTCTTATTTATTACTATTCAAGCACACTAATCAACAACAAGTAACCACAAATGAATGCCCTAGGAGTAGTGGCGCAGACAAGGGGGGTGTCCTACGGAGCCGGACACCTCCATAGCCCTTGATTATTCTTCGATTGGTTATAATCCTATGTATATGTTACATAAAATTTAGTTATATATTTGTTATTAATAAATAACTTTATTAGTTATTGTGCTCTAACTATTTATTCAATAATTAATTTTGTATGGTTTTGTTCCCGAAAATCGAGAAAATCAAAAGAATGTGATAGGCGGCGTATTGGAGCATGATATCAAAATGGTGGACTTTCGAAGCTGAACTTCTCGAAAAGTACTAAAAACATGGCAAATTTTAAACTGCAAATCAAAAACAATTACGGTAATGTAGAGTCACTTATGTAAGACACATACATGTGGTTGTGTACAGTGCATTTAAAGAAAAATGCTTTGAGTTTCTGTTTTTTAACTTCATGTCTAACTGAGCTAGATAAAGCTCATAATATCGTTCACTCTCAGAAAGTCAATAAGCATCAGGGTGTGTGTTCATGTAGATCCTGTTATGCAACGATACTCAACCTGCGGCCCGCCGATCCTTCTTGAGTGGCCCGGCCATGGCCCATTGCTCTGAGAAATTTACTTATTAAAGAACATTGTACGAAACATTTGGTGAAAAATTCTTTGTCAAGAAATCAAATGTATCAATTTTGCTTTTTTCTGTCACTGTTGAACGCGGTACGAATTGATATTCTTTTTCTATTTTGAACGGTTACGGTTAGTGATAACAGACAATAGTGGAGTAGTGACAATTTTATGGGTGGAACTAACTTTTAAGGATAAATAACTGCCTGGACGTTCACCGTGATACCATCGGTAAGGTAGAAAAAAAAAAGGCTAACTAATCATTCCTGCTACCACAGGAATATAGCTCTGCGTATGTCAGAGGGGCCAGAGAATTTGAGAGATGAGGTACGCCATGTTTTTCCAGAGCATCAGCAATCTCGTTTCTTTCTATGTTAGCGGGTGAAGGAATCCACTTCAAGTATATGTTACGAGAAAGAGAAAGACTTTTCATTTTCAACTTGTCCAAAATAGCCACAACTGTATTACCTCCTGCCCTACAATCATGAACGGCACTTTGACTGTCAGGTAAAATCCAGATGCTGTCCAAACTAAGAAATGAAAGCGCCTTGTTGAGGACCTGCATCAATAGCAATCAGTTTGCTAAGTGCTATTCATCGATGGGGAAAAGCTGCAACCTCTGTTAGTCACTGGACTAGAGCACCTAAAGGTAGGTAGAGGACCAATTTAGCTCAAGGTGGGATCCCATTTATTCTGACTTTTAACCTACGAGGACCTGTCCAGCATGGGAGACCCTACCGGTAGTTAGACTACTACCGGCATCCGTCCCAGGGTTGTCAGAGTACTCAAGCCCCTCCAGCACGTCAAGCTAAGGATACCAATGGAGAGGATTTAGCAGACGATCCCTTGATGGTGTTGGATTTTTTGAATGTTTACGAAGTCATGGAGCTGGTCTAGTACTGCTGACCAATGGGGGCGTGCAACAACTGTTTGCTATGTAGTACAGAGCAACCATCAGGATTTCTCAAACAGATATGACAGGAATTGTTTTGGGACCTAACATAAATGCCAATTCCAGTACAATACTTTTCATTTATGCTGCCATCCTTACAAGCAAGAATAGTGTCATCAAGGTTTCAAGTGATGTGGCTCAACAGACCTGAAAATTAAACTATTACCGACAGTGGAGTAACGGAAAATATTAGGGCCCTCCTGCAAAATCAGGTTTTGAACTCCAAACAGTATCTTACAAAGCACGTCAGTCAGGCTTTTGGCTCCATAGAATCTTGGGCTCCTCACGATGCAGGGGTTGTGGGGGTGTATGTTAGGCCACTGATTACCGATAACCGGGCCATATGCTTTGTGAGCGCATGTGTCAATTTCTAAGCTTTAAATATCCCACTTTCTTGCAATATTTAGCAAAATTCAAAAGAGACCATCAAATTAATAACTGTCAGTGCTTGAATGTTAGAAGGGGGTTGAGAATAAATGTTAGACTTTAAGAGGGTACTGTCAAGAGAGAGGTTAGTGTCAAACACCCAGAATGAACCACATTATGAAGATTGTTAAATGGCACCAGAAAAAAAAGCCTGAACAAGGTCGAAAAAGGTTACGACAGCCAATCTTGATCGATATTTGTCTATTATAGAGAAACGTATCAGGAATATTACAACTTTTTAACGATCATGAAATGCATAATCGAAATTATTCATGCGGCAATAGGAACCCGATTTTAAAGGGTTACTTTTTGCAAAGGCTCTCGATAGTAAAAAAATGCGTTATATTACATCAGCACAAAGCAAAACAACATAATAACTGAAAACTTGATTATATGGAATGGCCAGCATGCTCTCCTGATCTTAATCCAATTGAGCATTTTTTGGACACACTCAGACGACGTGTTGTTGCAAGACCAAGTTTCTTGTTTTAGTGCAAGGCATGGAGATCTTACTTTATCAAGAGTATTCCCTAAGGTCTCATCGATTACCTCATCGCATCCATACTAAACAGGTGTGTGGCAATCTTAAAAATTCGAGGGACCCCACACCATATTAAACATCCTATATCATTTCAAAACAATCAATGTTTTGTTAATTACATGCAACAAAAATGTTGTCTTAAAGCATCATTTCATTTATACCATTCCAAAGAATTGAACTTTTCATGCAGTTTTTTTTCTTGCTTCTTTTTTATGTATTGGGTTTTGTTACACTAATATTCTCCCTCTTATGCCCATGCATGACTCTCACACAACGGTTTCTTCACTTTTTTTTTTTGCTTGCTTCCGTAATTTTTTTAAGCAGTGTACTTTTTTATTTGAATTATTTTTCCCATTTTTACTTACCTACACACAGTACAGGTAAGACAACTTTTCTATTGTATAACAATCGAAAAAGAATTCTGTCTACCCTATTTAACAAACCTACTTTTATTATGAATTCAGTACTTCCTTGGATAATTAATCTAAAGTTAAAATTTACTTAATTTTGGATTCCAGTGTACTTTTTTATGATACATAACAGCACCTTCAGGCTGTTTTCGGTAAAAGTACGAGAGCTCTAATTAAACGCGAAGCACATTTTCAGACAGAAAAATAACTCGATTTCCACGGAAATTTGCAATATTATAACTCGTACCTCTGTTAACAATATATAAAAATTTCAAAATATGCCGTGAATACTTTCTTATTTGTTTTAATACGTGAAGGCAAGGCCCATTTAACATTATAGGAGAAAAAGTGCGAAACACATTTATACCAGAAAAAATGAATTAACTCGGTAAAAACTGGGAAGTATGATAAAAAATGCTGCTCTCTAAAGTACAGTGGAGCCAGAATATCATATTAATGTTTCATTTCTTTTATACCTGAAAAAATGTTCTAAATTCGGGTCCTATTCTGTAACATTAACCGAAAACACAGCCTTAATAATAATGTAACTTAATTTCAATCTTGATTGTAAGAGACTTTTACTGAAATGACCAGAAATGAAATTTAAAATGGTTCTTTAAAATTAGATCAAAATTTTTAACCACAGAATGCTGTTTTTCTAAGTAAACTTAAAAAAGAAATTGTTGTCTAAATAGAAAATATTATTAAGCTGATATATACCCTGCTGTCTATATATTAATGAAACCAGAATAAGACATTCATGTTTTTTAAAAATCTATGATCTAAAAAGTTTTGTCTCTTTAAAATCTGATTCAATTTTAATCTTTATTAAAATTATAAAGAAAGGAAAATAAAATACATAAAATCATAATAAGTGTGTGTGTGCATGTATGTGTGTGTGTGGCTTTTATTTTTATTATTTCTTACCTTTTCAATGGTTGTCAGGTCTTCATGATTTATTTTCCAAATGCTATTTTTTTCTGAAATCACATACATTTCATCTTCCAACGTAATGAAATTATCGTAATTGTTGTCAGTAAAACTCATAGGTAGGAAATGAGCAATAAATCTGAAATAGAATTATAGCATTATTATAGATCAGGTAACTAGCACAAAATAAAAAAGAATGTTTAAAGTAATTTAACACAATTTATAGCTTTTCAGTACAATTATAGGTGGCTAGAGATATTCTAACCTCTCTCTCTCTGGGGAACATTAGCCCATAAAAGGCCAAGACCTACTGTACCCATCTCTATTGTCATGACCTTGGGCACTGAGGTGCCTGAGTAGATGTTCCGATCAGATGGTTAGTCTGACACGAAAACATCGTGTTTAGATTGATACTTATTTATCCACCCACTGAAGGGATGAAAGGCTGAATTCTAACCTCTAGATCAGAGGTTCCCAAACCTTTTTGTCTCATAGACCCCTTTCTGTGTTTTTTTAGTTTGGGGTGGACCCCTGCTTAACTAATATTGAATTTTTGCAAATTTATCGACTTAAATGTCTCCTTGACAGCTGGTACTACTACTTACTTTAAAAGAATTAAATTTCTAACTATAGAGAAGTATAGCTTTTAACACTTAAGAAGCACTTGTTAATGTGGATTAAATTAAAATTAAATTAATACATAAAATAACTGAACAAAAAATAAATGCTTTTAATCAGAGGGAAGGAATATGGTGCTTCAATGTCAAATTTTCAATATTCAATATGAATCTAGTCAGGTTTAACACTAATTCTCCTTTGTTAGATGTGTCCAGTCCCTCCCTTCTTTTTTTTTTTGTGATTGGCAAACTCACTGAAACTCCCTCTCACTAGGGAAAGCAATTAAAATATTTCTCACGATATTGCATAATTCGTGACAAGTAACAGGAATGTTTTTTAAAGCCAAAATTGCTGACATCCATTTCTAAACTTTATTTTAAGATATCCGTCAGGGCCTAATTGTGATATGACATTTTTATAATGCGACTATATGAATTCTCACTGTGTACTGTGCTTTAAATATAAAAAAAGCAATATCATTTTTTTTTTCAAAATTTGAGTAAAAGGCATGTAAATGTTAAACGTAGGTTAAAAGGTCCTAACAGATTGTCTGTGAGAAATTCAGAAAATTCGAGACTTCCAATATTATACTTTTCTTTATCTTAATTCTGAAAAGAAATGCTGAAAAGTGGTCCTAGTTTTAATAAAATTTATACTGTCACCTAGTAACCAGAAATTAACCTCCCTGAATTTAACAAAAAAAATTAGTTAAATTTGTTAAATCTGGTTTCCCCCAGACAAATTTTTTTTAAAGATTAAAGTCATGATCTGGTTTAATGAGAGCCACTATCATACACAGACCCCCATTTACACCTCATGGACCCCCAAATTGTTCGTCATCATAGACCCTTGCTCGTCATCATAGACCCCTGGGGGTCTATATAGTCCACTTTGGGAATCACTGCTCTAGATGATAGATATTCTAACTCAGGCGTCAGCGACCTATAGCACGCGTATCAATTCTAGTATGTGGTACAACTCTCAGTAGCACTCTACACATTTGTCTATTTTTTGGTGGATGGAAGTTGATAATTATTAAACAGAGCTAACTGAAATAACACTTCAAAGTAATGGAAAGTAACAATTACGGAATTAGGTAAACATCTGAAAGATAACTAACTCTAACGATAAATGGACAGCTATCATAAGCTGTTGGATGTCATTACCGGAGATATTTAATTGTTTGAAAGGAAAATTGCTTGTACTTGCTTTACGCTTTGGGTTTTACATATATATGTGAGCAAACCTTTTCTCACATGAAAACTGTTTTGAGTCTGCAGTGAAGTTGTTTAACAACTGAACGCTCAGATTAGTCGCCCAACCGGTACAGTGGTTAGCGACGCTGACTGCGGTGTCATAGGGACTGGGTTCAAATCCTGGAGAAGACATGGATGTTTGTAAATGTATAGTGCCTTTGCGGCAGGGGGGTACTCTAAATAGCCGTCGAGCCGCAAGTCCTCTCGTGTGGTTGGTGGAAGGGGTAGAGAGGTGGGAGGCCTCTGACTACTCCTATAGGTGTCCTCCCTCAAAATTGGGGTGGAAACAAGCCAAATCGTACTGTCGCCTGTATGGTGCTCAAAGTTACGGCTAACTGCAGGCGTCACTTAGCCCATTGCCATGATAAATTTCGTGGGCCTCGATCAGGTGGCATCAGTAACAACAACAACGTTCAGATTAATCATAAATTATACCTCTGCTATTGAAAAGTGAAATAGATCAGAGTTTGGGGACAAGATTTGTATTAAAATATATATTTATTAACTTTATTGAAGGAATACTTATATTTTGAGTTCGTATATTTCTTATATTAATAAATATATGCTTAAAATATACTTAATATAAGAACAATTTTTTATTTATGTCGAAGGAATAGTTATAGTTTATGCTGTATATTTTATTAACTTTAAATGATGCAAAATAAATCGATATTTTTCACCTCTAAAAACTGTTTCTACGCGCATGCCATAGGAATCGAGTTATTTTAAATATATCCTTCTGTGCGGCGAACAGAATAATATTGGTAAATTGATTGGCGCACTACAGCACATAAATTGGCAGACCCTTGTTTTGACTTCAAGGAGAGAGGTATTCTAACCTTTTACTGATATGACATGTGCTTAAAACTTTCTCACAAGAAATGATTTTTAGCTCCGTTATTAAAAGCCTTACATTATGATATGTTTTCAATATTTAATTCTTATTTAATTAATTTGGAGCTATTCTTATTTATTTTTTGCGTGCCTAATTATTGTAGGGAAAGTATACCCACTTTTCTGAAAATTTCCTCATGTAATACAGTTCTTTCTATTTTTGATAAACAACGAAAAAAAAGTTCTAATTTAACGATTGACAGTCAAATAACAGATTATAAATACTGTAGCTAATGTATAGAAAATTTTCCGCTCTCAGCCTGTGATATGGAATGTTTTCTTTTGTCAAGATACAGAGATTATATAAATGAACGATACTTTGGGAGCTTAATATGCAAATGTCCATTTAGCAGATGGTAGTTACTTTTCGTAATTTCTAGTCATCATTCAAATAACTTACAAAGCCCTTCTGTGTTTGTGAAGCGAAATAGAGAAAGTTGAGACCAACCACAATGGAAAATTTTGTAGTGGGTCAAAACATATTTTACCCTATACGAAGCAGTAAATATTCAGAACTGTCGCACATAGAGTACTACAAGACCTAATGTTGCTCAGGAACAGTCTGATCCATTACTATATGGTGGTACATCCTGAATAAATACTACTATTTGGTGTATTTTTACTGCTGATTTCACTTTGGGTTCCCTTTTCTTTGAGGGGAGCACTTTTCATGATTAATAAAGGTATTACAATACTGTGTTGTGGCTAATTCCACCTGTCTGACGTAGTGAGATCGAAGCCCACGAAATTCATCGTGGCAAGGGGCTAGAAGTACGCCTGTCGTTGGCCTAGGCCTTGAACACCATACAGGTGACAGTACCAATTAGCTCGGCGAAATTCCCCGAAGGACGATAGATGACGACACCACCTATCTCCACCTCCACAATTTAGACATAGAACTGAAGGGGAGGGAAATATTCTCCAGTCTCCTGCACTCGTGACTCAGCCCACAAAACTTTCGGACCCACTGATTTAATGAGCCCATACTCCGTGTGTACTCGGAGGGTATTTGGTGGCATCGAACCCAGGCCTTCCGGTCTGGTGTCCGATGCTCTAACCACTAGTCTACCCCCGGCTCTTTACCAATACTGGTGCATGTTAGCGAAACCTTCTGTAGAAGCAAGTTATTCCTGAATTACATGAACGGGAGTACTCTGTTCATGTAAGAAGTGCACCACCGCACATTTCCCAGATTAGAAATGATGGAATAATTTCAAACAGTTTTTTGACTATCTGACTCCCTTGTTCCCTCAATTTAATCCCTGCGACTTCCAGCTGAGGAGATTCCTGAAATATCATATTTGTGTGACAGGGGCGTAGCTACCACCGTATCAGCTGTATCAATGATACAGAGCCCACAAGCTACTGGGGTCCCAACATGTGTAAACTTTTTTCACTTCCAAATGAGTTTTATTAATGTGATTATTTATATCTGTTCTCCAAAAGAGGGCCACAAGGAATTTTGGTACAGGGTCCACTCGGGGCTAACTGCGCCATTGCTTTGTGGTAAGAGTGTGAAATATGCCTGAAATAGAAGGAAACATAACACGTCATGTTTCTGCAATTGATTGAGAGGCCTTTTGCATTTCTATTGAACAAATTATAACACGGTTTGAACATGTACTTGAAGCAAATAATATGTACAGTGAACCTGCGGTGTGATTAAATTCTGTTTTATTGGGTTTCATTCGTACCTTTCTCTCCTGGTGATCAAAATTTGAAGTATTATTTTTTATTGCAGTTTTTTTATATATCCAATGATCTATACAACATTCATATCAAGTCTCCTCGATATCCATGTACCCGGATGGACTCTGCATATGTCTAAGCAGTGTTACTTTAGTTAAACTACTTTGTAAGTTAAGTGATGAGGGGTGACTGAGGATCGTATCTACCCACTGCAGATTTTATGGCAACTTACCTACATACGGAACCGTCATTTTGCAAAAAAATCTAATTGAAATTGTTCATGTTTAGTGACACTTAAATTAAGACGACTTGGTACCACAAGAATGACCGACCTTTTTATTTTTATTTAATCTTATTCTTTGCATTATTATCTTTCGATTGATATATCATTTGTGCAAGTCGGAATGTTAGAAGTTGAAGAAAACTTCATTTGAAAACAAATAAGGCATTCGGCCACGCCCCCTTTTTAGAAAAAAAAAAGCTAAAAAAAGCGTTATCATAAAAAATCTATTTTATAAAGAGAAATAATAACTATAAAAAAAGAATGTGTAATATATAAAGCAGAATATTTTCGAGGCAATACAGTAATGTAATTTTGCTTCTTTGTGAAATGTGTGCATGTAAAATTTTTGAATTAAGGCATTTCGTATTAATAATTTCATAATTTCAGTTCTTATTCCTGATTTGTTTTTCATACAAATGTAATACTTCAATACATGTGAAGAAAAAAACTAAACTTTCTGTCGTGACAGAAAAAAATTTTTTTACCATTTTTCTTGAATTTTCTTGTACAATTAATACCTTCTTAAAATTGATCATTTATAAAAATGTATGAGTTTAAAAAATACGAAAAGGCAATTATTTTCAAGAAAAATATATAACTAATATCTTAAAGTTGTATTTTAAGTTTATTTAAGCTTATTATAATTTTTTGTTCAGAGTTATAAACTTTAAAGTGGTTTTTCTCAGTTTGTGTTTTTCTAAACATTAGTGCATTCAAAATGCTACTCCTTCCACATCTATTTACCAATTACTTCGATTATTTTTGCTGTGTGCTGCATATAAAGCATATAACAAAATTAGAGATCCACTTTGATGTAAGCCGAATACTTTTTTTTTTAAAAAAATTAAAATGTAAGAGATATAGGCTTTTTCGTTCATTTTTAGCATGTATATCAAAATTTTATTTTTTTTTCTTAAAAATGAATTGTTATTGTAAAATCGCGATCCCTAAAGTTGTTTATAACATCCATATAAGAATATCACAAAAGAATTTCAGGTTAAAAAGTTAATAATTACAAAAGGAGTAGGATTATAAAATTTTCCAAATTTTCTTCAAAAACAAGGGTTCAAGGGAACGTTACACGAACGCTGAGCTCGCTGACGTGTATCTGGTATACGAGACCACTGATTGCAATGAACGAACCGCACAACGATTGTACGCCCAACGTTGGTTGATAGCTTATCCCGGGACACAAACTCTCAGTCACGCCTTTGCACGCTTACACCAGATATTGTTCGACAGCAGACCTTTCTTTGTGGACGCACAGGAGTATGAGCGAAGAATAAGAACAGTAAGCAACGAAGATACTGTGACGGAGATGGTACAGAACAATCCCATGACAAGTGTGCGGATTTTCGCCAGTCATGTCGAGATTTACCATATGATCTTCTTGTGATATGTTCACCCCAACGTGAACACCTATTATTCCTTTAATGTTCTTATTTTATCTTTGCTGTACCAAGGATAATAAAAATGTTTTCTCCTGTTTTTCTTGTGTTTCGTGTCGTCACTACAGCGCCTGGAAAGCGTTTCCAACCATGCATTTCTATGTGATTTCTAATCATCTAGGTTTACTCTATCTATATCTTAAAAGTTTGTAACCATTATACTGATATTACCTGTATTGTGGAAATGACTGGGAAATATTTGAATTAATTGCGAAATAATAATTTTCTTTGTTGAGGTGACAACTTTTCTTTGTTGACTAGTTTGCAAGTATTTCATTCTTCAATCGATATATATTTCACTAAATATTTAGTAATTGAAATAAGGATTAGCTCTATGATATGTTGGAGTACCTCTACAGTTGGTTCAAACTCACTTGAAAATTTTTTCTAATTTTGTGAACTAAAATGCAACGAAAAAATGAAAATATTATAACAGTTTTTGATGTTGTAAAGTTTAATAAATCGTGGAGAAAAATACTCAAGTCAAAAAATTTTGTAAATAGTTCAATGGAGTACTTAACGTTACATGTTCACTTTAACTGGTGTAAATTAATGCCAGAAAAAAATATTTATTGTATAATTTCCAGAGAAAATACAAACCTTTGGAAAATACTTTTACATAGGTCTGGGTATGATCTGGTGCCATATTCTGTGAAGATAGGTCTGTTGAATTGAAGAAGTTTCTGATATGCTTCCGAGTCTAAAAATTTAGTCATCACCGTAACCTGTAAAAAATGAAAATCACATTACTTTTATATAAATAATTAGTGGAAATAATAAATAATTTATCGCACAATTCAGTAATGTGGAAAAAAAAAATCCAAAAAAGTTCAATATTTTTTGTAAGAAAAAAATGTAAATACGATGTCTCGTTTTATATTGAATAGATTATTATGCAGATTAAAACTAATTTTACTAATCGTTTTATGTATAAAGAAATTCTAAATTATGAAGATTAAGTTACTCGTAGATTAATAGACAGCGGTTATAAAAGAAAATAATTAATAGATATTCACATTTCAATCTACTAACTACATTTGATTACCTACGTATTCAATTCATAAATAGCGCAAAAACATAATACTATAATAAAAAAATTTATGTTTTTACTAAGTACTATAGTGTAGACCTGAGGGTTGGCACACACACACAACCTGTGGCACGTGGTACAATTTTCACATTGGTACTCTGCACTTTTCTACAAATTTGCTAATTTGGAATCGAGGAAAGTTGATAAATTTGTAATGGACCATTATTTGACAAATATCTTTAAAATTATGGACATTTACGGAATGACGAAATAATCTGAAAGATAACTAATGATAAATTTACAGATATTTTGTAACTTATTGAATGTCGTTGCTTGCGATATTTAATCGTTTGAAGAAAAAAACTTGCATGTTTGGGTGGTATCTTGCAACTCAATTTCGAAGCTGATATCTTCAACCGATTAAGCTGAAATCTTGTATGCACCTTTAATTTGGATGACAATGCATGTTTTGGTCATTAATATTCCGATATTGCAAACTTAAAAACCTTAAAACGCATAATTGTTTTCCCCTGTTGGCTTTTTATTCTGCCGAGAAGCTTAAAAAATAAAATTTAAATAAAAGCTTGTTTTTAAAAAAAAATTATTTTTAATTTATTTAAAACTGTTGTTGAAGAAAGGGTTATATTTTATGCTGTTTATTTTGATGCTAAGAAATATTTTTAAATGATGCAAAATTAATGTATAATAAAACTATAAATCTCTCTCTATATATTATTGACCTCTGTCCTCTAACTCTGTATACATTATCGTGGAAGTCAAATTGCTTAAAAAAAATGTCCTACTGCGTGGCACGCTGTGTGTGTGAATAATTTTGGTAGATTGGTTTGGCACGCACATCTAAAAGAGTTTTGCCAATTCTTGGATTAGACTAAAAAAATATTCGTGTGTTATACTCCTATAATTTTAGTATTTAATTTAATTTTATTGATTTATAATTATCCTAGTAAAAATAATTTTTTTAAGATATATTGATACGCTACAATTTGTCCAATATTATTATTATACCTTTGAATCTATGTTTGGATCTCTAATCTGGCAATATAGTTTGCTTAATATAGTTAATTCACTGTGTGTGATCTTAGCATCTTTAGGTAAGTTACCTTTTTCTTATAATGGATTTAAAAGTTCCATAGGTTTTTTTACAGGATTTCGGAAAACTGGCTAACCTCAAAACTTATTAAGCCCTTCATTCATATAAAATTAAAAACTGTCCTCATTCAATATTGTTTATAATATTGAAGCATCAGTTTTTTTAATTTTTAAATATCTGTATGGCTCTTTTATCTTTAATGTCTAAGTTATTTCTGTCTCTCCTGTAGAGATTATTAAAAAATTTGTGTGTGTGTGTGTGCGCGCGTGCGCATATGAGCGTGCTTGTACGCACGTCTGTGCATGTGCATGTGTGTGCGTGCGTGTGTTCGTGAGTGCGAACACATTTTCCCCTCGTTTGGATATAGGATAAATTTGATTTACGATAAATTTACTTTTCTTAGAGGCATTCGATAATTGTTGCCATTCGCCGCCGCCTTAATATAGTCAACGTCTGATGTGTATGGTTCTTCAACCATAAAAACCATACATCAGAATTACGAGAAAACGTTGGCTAACCACGAAAATAATCGAGTAGTTTCTATGATTAATGTTATTCCTGGTCAGCGATATTTAAGTAGAGTATCAAGCTTTGGTTTCGCTAGAACCGACGTGCTCAATAATGGAACCAGAATTCATTGGTTAAACTCAAAGGTATCGCAGATATTAGGAGAGTGAAGTATCGTTCTAAGTATAATCATCTTCATAATTTGGTCGTAAATCAAAAGTTGAAAACAAATTTTTTTTAAATTTAATTTACCAAAAGCCTTTTTGGAGTGACGATTGTTGAAATCCTCAGATTTATTGTCAAATGATGGATTCAATGCTTAAGCTGGTACTCACTGTTTATATGTGCTGCGCACTAAAGTAAATACTTAGACTTCATGACTACATAATTTGTGGCTAATATGTATATACTTATTATAATTGAATCCTACCATACTACATATTTTTAAATGGAATTATAAAGATAAAACTCTTCAGTTACAAATATGTCATTTTGTTAAAACAGGTGTGGCCAATTCGAGACCCTCCTTAAATAATTGCGGCTCGAGATTCATTACAACTTTACAAAATACGATTATTTTGCGAAATACTTTTGGTTTTAGTGTTGTGTTTTGTAACAAATACATTCCATAACTGTTTCTATTTTATTACCTTGCTCCGGATTTTATACATACTTAGAAGTAGCAGTGACCCCCCCCCCGCACCGTCACGCGTGATTCCTGTAATTTTATCACGCTGCTAACTGCTGGAGCTAGGCATATTTAATCATTGCATAATTATTATTAAATTATCTATGTTTGTATACATAAAATTACCAAATATTATAATCATAATTCATTTTGGTTTAAATATTCAATGAAATAAATGTTGATAATGGGTCCACATATAACATAAAGATATACAGGGTGTTCGGGCTTAAAGTATTCAAAGATTATGGTTCATTCTCTCGAAACTTTTTATCAGAATGTAATAAACTGCTCATCCATCGCTTAGAAATCTCTCCGAGATTTTTTGGGTCTAGTCCGATCGACCGCACGTGATGTGCGTGCATTATTCGGAAAAATCGTTGACGATAAACTTGTTACACAGACTTCATTAGTAAAGATGTGAACCCGCAGCAAAAGGTGCTGCGCGTACTTTGGTTAACGAAATTTAAGTCAGTCACGCTTGTGCAGCGACATGTTCGAACAGAATTGAATGTCGTTACTGTCTTGCCTAATAGACTTATGAGGACTTTTACAAATTGGATCCCGCACACGATCAACAGTGTCTTTCTTATATCACGAAAACTTAAGGATACTTACCAGTTTGAGATACCAAAGTTCCTGTCATCTTTAAAGTTCTTTCCTATTGGTGGATAGATTTTATGTTGGAGGATCGACATTTTATTCTGTCCCACTGTTCCAGCACGTCGCTGTACACGCGTGACTGATTTAAATTCCATTTATCAGAGTACGCATTGTGCACCTTTTGCTGTTGCGTCCGCATATTTACTAATGAAGTCAGTTGAACAAGTTTATCGTCTGCGATTGCCGAATAATGGGTGCGTCTGCGGCCAATCGAATTAGATCCAAAAGTTCTTGGAGGGGTTTCCAATCCAAGGATGAACAATTTATTACATTCTGATGGGTAGTTCCGTAATAATAAGCCAAAACTTTTGGATACTTTAAGCCCAGACACCTTGTATATTTTTATTTGTGGTTCATGGCATTATAATGTTTTTCCTATGTAGAGTCCGTAAGGTCACTTGGCTTGGCCACCCCTGTGTTAAAAAGTTGATCATTGCGCTGAAATACAGCGATATATTCAGCTCATAAAATCCATTTTTCTTGTAATAAAATCTTGTATTCCATGTCTTATGAAATAAAAGTTGTTTTCCTGCTAATTCATTATTAAACTTCAGCATGAAAAATTTTAATCATAATTTGCAGAGCATAATATCCGACTTTGCATAATTTCACTTACGCTTCCTTTTTCGATGGTGAACTTATACATAAGCGATGTGCCATCTGCGTAATGGTTAAAT
Source organism: Trichonephila inaurata madagascariensis (assembly GCA_019973955.1). Classification (NCBI taxonomy): domain Eukaryota; kingdom Metazoa; phylum Arthropoda; class Arachnida; order Araneae; family Nephilidae; genus Trichonephila; species Trichonephila inaurata. Next base: position 239,813 of record BMAV01010152.1, on the reverse strand, counting down.
GTGAATCCATCCTCAAAATCCCACTTGGCTGGACCTGCTCTGAAGAGGTGCCCTGCCACCCAGTCAGGTATACTTCCTATAAAAACCAAAGAAAAAAGGTTTTGAAAACTTGAAGTATTCTGCAGAACATATTTGAGGCATGAATTCAAAATTTAGAGACGTTCTTAAAACAACATTGTTTCCGAAAAGTATTACGGAATACAGAAGATCTTTCGCCTTTTATGGAAATGATTTTGTTATTTATTTCCTCGTTTGAATTTTGATATGACTTTGATAACTTGCGATTAATCGTCCGCTAATGTTTTCTTTTGATTGGAATGTAAAATAAAAAACTTAGTTTGAAAAGGGCTCTTCAAACCGACAGATGGCTCAATGGTTACGTAACTGCATTTTCCTAGGAGAAATATTCGTATAAAAAAATTATAGTTTTTTAAGGTATCCGACTACTTGCAACAACTTTTTTTTAAAAAAAAATGGAGTTATGGGGATTTTTTTTGTGATTTTTAGATTTATTTAGTACATTTTAAGGAAAAAATCGTAAAAAAGAAAACAGAAAAAAAATCATTATTATTAAAAGAAAAGGGGAAAAAACTGGTGAAAATGTACAAAAAATTACATAAATGGGATCCGCTCTGTACAAAAACTTTTTGAACAAATTTTTAATTTTTCAATTTTAATGTGTTACTATGTAATTCATGTTTGAAATGACCTTCAGGATAGTTGATATTTTAATTTTTACAAAAACTAGAGCACTCTGTCTTAGTGACTATATCAAATTGCTTAAAAAAACAGTGATTATATTCACATAAAGGACTGTCAATTTGGAAATAAAACAGTGAATGATAAATCTGAAAGTCAAAACACTTTTACTGTTAAACAAAACATGCACAAAAAATTTCAGCAAATTATTTAAAACTTTTTGAGCAATCGTTGTCCCCGTTTGAACTTTTCGCAAAAAACACATTTCGAGTAAAACGCATTTTAAAGTTTGACATCTTGTGGAAAGTTATGGCATTTGAATTTACTAAAACACTTGTAATTTTTGTTCTAGTGAATGGAAAATAAAAAAATTGGTATTTTTATTAAGCTAATATGATGACCTATAAAATAAAATCATAAAGAAAATTTGTCAGTTTTTGAAAAAAATCATTATTTTTAGTAGTCGGATATCTTAAAAAAACTAAAAATCACGCTTTTATAGTGAATCGAACTAAAAAGTAAAAAAATAATTCTTAATATAACAATAAAATAATTAACGAGAAAATTAATGTCATTGGGGTAAGAGCGTGGGGTGCTGTATATTAACTGTTATAATTTCTTACTAGTTCTATTCCGAAATGGTAAGTTAGAGTGTAAAAATGTAGTACAAAGCACACCCCACGCTTTTACCATAGTGACATTAATTTTCTCGTCAATCATCTTATTCTTATATTAAGAATTATTTTTTTACTTTTCTGTTCGATTCACTATAAAAGCGTGTTTCTTAGTTTTTTTTTTTAACTATCATTTATTTTTCATTTTTTAGTTCGATCTACAATAAAAGCCTGTTTTTTTAGTTTTTAAAACTATCATTTATTCTTTGTTGAATTTATCCTTGAGTTTGATATTTGGAGCCAGAACTATGTAGCTGTGTGCTGGAATTGGTCTTGCTCTTCAATGGATATTAATCAATGGGTCTGAAGGGTATTTATTCTCTCCGTTTACGGGGCCTTGGATGTGAGTACCATATCAGTATATTTCAAAGATTCCGTCGCTATAGATACAGGTCTAACAAATAAAAGTGTGTTAAGAAGAAATATTAAATGTCAATCGTATTATATCACATTTTAAACATATTGCTATAATGTTAATCCGTATCATCACTTCTAAACATATTGCTTTATCAAAATAAAAATATATATATTTAGTAGTTAGTACATAAATATATCACCTTTTAAACGTATTTCTATAATGATAATTCGTATCATCACTTCTTAACGTTTTACTTTATAAAACTAAAAAAATATTTAGCAGTTAGAACATAAATTATTTTTATTCACACATGCATGAGTCGCCCCCCCCCCTTTGGCAAAGAAAGGACCCTTTTTTGTTTGTTTGGTTTTTTTTTTTATAACGATCTTTTTCATTTTTAGAGTTGCACCTTTTTAAGGGATAGGGTCTTTTAGTCGCCAGATTTGGATATGGAGTATGGAATTAGTCGACAAATTTGGAAATGGTATATGAAATTAGTCGCCAAATCTGGAAACGATATGATGAATTAGTCGCACAATCCAGAAATCCTTAAAATCGTTATTTTTGACGATTCTAATCAGGACAAAGAAACACAATTTTGAAATGATTATATTGTCATCGGTCCTTGACAAGTGTGCAAAATTTCAAATTAATATGACCTTTTTAAGTGGGTAAAAATCCAGTCCAAAAATTCCATTACATACAAGTGAAACTTATAAAAGCGTGTTAAAAAATATAAAGCGGTTAAAAATATCGGTTACTGCGTTTTAAAAAAAAGTATGTATTATATATTAAATGTGTGAAAGCAAAAAAACATTTAGTTGAAAGGAAAAATGAACACATGATCACGAAACCTCATCCTAAGACTGTTCGAACGCAGGTAAATATTAAGAAAGTTAAGTCTCTAATCCTAAAAGAAAATCTGCCAACTCTAAGAATCCATCGAAACTATAAGTGTTGCAAGCTTGAAATCCACACAAGTCTGAAGTAATCCCATAACAGAGACGTCATCTTGCATATTTTATATATTTCTGACAATAAATATTAATTCTATTCTTATTCTGATAAAAATTATTAAAAATTATTGTTGTGAGTGGCAACAGTTTTGCTTTGCGTACAAAAGAATAATAAACGAATAGAACGAGATAAATGACGCTGTTGTTTTTAAATGTTTATTTAATTTGTTTGATGTTTAATTACTCAACACTAGGAATGTCTGCCCCCCCGGCACTGTAAGTAAAATCATTCATAAGGATTTAAAGTTAAAAAGATGTTTAGATCTAATGTTCATCTGCTTTTGCCAAATCATATTGCTGAAAGAAAAACAAATTGTAGAAAATTATATAAAAAACAACTATCTACTGAAAAATGGAAATTTATGGTAACACACGACGAGGCATGGGTTTATTTAAGTGACGGTAATATAAGAAGATCAATTATCTATTGCTCAACTGAAGGGAATGACCGTACGAAACGGCTTCGTCAGAGTGTAGAAAAATTCCCAAAAGAACTCATGATAGTTAGCTCAGTGCTTCTCAAAGTTTCAATACTTGCGGCCCATTTTTCAATCATAATTTTCATCGCCCCCCTCTTCCTTACAATATCAATCTTTTGAATTCAATAATGCTATACTTTGACGCTAAGACTACAATAACCTCTTTCGTGCCACCAGCGTATATAAACATCTCACTTAACCAAAACGTTAATTGACTTGGACGTATATATACGTCTTTCCAAAGTACGATCTTTTCTAAGCACTGTTATCCGAAAATTTATTCCGAAGGTTTTGGTATGCAAGAAAACGACCTTGACAGTGTTTGCAAAAGATTTTCTTTCTTAATGGGTTTTATATACCCCCCCCCCCCTTTTCTTCTTCCTACGTAGAAAACGGTGGCATTGAGGAGCAAATCGCGAAACTTTTTTTCGGCAGTTAAGGGATTAATTATAAACCGTACAAATCATCAAGATAATTTTTGTTTATAATTTTATATATTACAAGCCCATGACATCACAGGTAATTATTAAACTTGTTTTTGTAGTACTGTTAAATTAATTATGAAATACTTTATATGCAGTACTGATACATTTATAAGTTTATTATAACAGTGTAAATGTATATATTATTTTTTATTATGTGATAATGTATTTTATTTGTTTACTTTCAGCAAATTAAAAAATTTTAAAAATAATATTTTGTTTACGACTTTTCAATATGCTCGCTCCCCCTTCGCAGTTATCATGCCCCTCTAAGGGGGCGCGCCCCACAGTTTGAGAAACGCTGAGTTAGCTACATGATTTTGTTACAACGGTAAATTGCAATTAAAATAAGTAATATAAAAAAAATTAAGTCAATTCCTATTTAGATCAACAGAGAAAAATTTTATGTTAGGGAATTATTATTAACTAGTTACAATTATAATATAATATATGTATATACATATGATAGAATCACGACATTAAGTGGTAATTAATTTCTATTAACTATCATTAAAGTATCGTATTGTCAACCAGAACAATCGTGTATGTAAAATTTCAGTTCAACTGAATGCTTTAAAACGTGAGAAAAAAACCTTTTCAAGTTTTGACACAAGTCTCCAAAAATGATGCCAACGTGGCTGTGTATTTGTAATTCTTTAAATAATTAGTTTTAATAAATTAATTTTTATTAATTATAATTAAATCATTGTAATCTCATTCAAAATAATCATGCATATAAAATTTCAGCTCAATGGAGCGCTTTGAAATGTATTTTATTAACAATTTAAAATTACACTAAGATAAATACGAATAAATAAATATATAGAGAGTGTGAGCTAATTGTAGGAATTGAAAAAGTCTCAAGTAAAGCCAAAATTAATTCGCTTTACTCTCAACAGAATGTTTTAAAACTAATTTTTGAAGATGAAATTCAAGGTTTATATGGAAAGGACATTGGTTAAAGTTGAGCTTAATATGGTTAAAGCCACTAGTCAACTTCTGCTTATTTAGCAAAGAAACAATCAGAAACAAAAATAAAGTGTTCGTCATTTAAAGAAATGCCTATATAAAATCACCTGAAGCTTCTCCAATGGACTTTTGTCCTTTCGGTTTATTAAAACGAGCTTTAGGAAAACAGCATCCAAGAACACTGAACGGACATTGGAAGAAATTGGAAGAACTGTTAGAAAGAAATGGAATAAAATTGGTATGTCAGTACTAAAAAGAAGTCTACCTTCATGGAAAACTCGAGCTAGAGCTACTGTCAAAAAGCATGGTTATCAGATAAAAGTAAATAGGCACAAAAAATACGGCACTTATAGATAAAAATTAAACATCAAATTCGTTCCTTTAAAATGCGAAGAACCTTCTATATAAATACACTCTGTCACAAACAAATATAAGCACCCAGAAGAAATTGAGCTACTATCCTGAATCTTGGCAGAAGTATAGTCTGGTTAGAGATGTACAAATGATTAAAATTTCGACATCAACGAGAAAAGGGTAAGTGCTATGCACATACGATATGCGCGCGCAACGTGGAATTTAAAAGCATGATTCCTTGTGCCATAGGGTTTGTCAAACTAATCTGTCGACTTGGATGGACGGTATTGTGACTGGGGATGCCTTGGAGACGTAACGGGCTATAGTACGAACAATTGTCGGACTTTGAGAGGAGGCTTATAGTTGGCTTCAAAGAAGCATAGGTGATCAGGTGGGTCAGAGTATCCCAGAAACACAAATACGTGCGATGATCGAGTATTCATAAGAGTCGTCACTTCCTCACCAACAACGTCACTAGAATCGATGCAATGCTCTTTTCCACCTCCCAGACACCCGGTGGTATGAAAGGAAACCATTCGGAGAAAACTGGTCGCAGGTATAAGGAGCCATTAAGATGCTCTTACCACTGACCCCACATCACAGGCAGTGTTGATTGCCAGTGATCAGTTGTCGATCAGTTGTACTGCCAATGCTATCACGTCGTTAGGTGCCATTTATCGACCAGTTATCACTCACATACTTCGTGACTCTTCCAGCAAATTCTACAAGAATGTGATATATTTCCATGGCCAGGTCACCAGACTTCTTGCCAATAAAGTCCGTTTGAAACGTGATGAAAGGCAATTCCAGCCGTCCCGGAAAATTCGTGAATTAACGAAAGATCGTTATAAAGATTATGGTATGATTTTCCGCAGAAGGTCATTGATTCGATACCATGCCGTGTTTCGGTCAGAGGTAAATTTACTACCTCCTGATTTGTAACTTTTTCAAGCAATATCTTTTAAATAAAACAACCCGTTCTTCTCTGTGACTTTCTTATCATTTGCTGTGATATCTTTATACACTTCATACTTGCCAAATTTCGTGACAGTAACTCGTTTTCTTCTGGGTGCATATATTTTTTGTGACAGAATGTACATAAACCAGTGCTTCTCAAACTTTCAATATTTGGAACCCGAAATTCAGTCATAATTTTCCTCGTGCCCCCTCCCCCCCCCCATACAATAACAATATATTAAATTTAATAATACTATATTTTGACGCTAAACTTGCAATTTGACTTTAAGCTCTCAAATGCTGCCAGCGTATATAAACGTCTCACTCAGCCAGTGGATTAATTGCCCCGGGCGTATATATACGTCTTTCCGAATTACGATCTTTTCTGTGAACTGCTATCCATAAAATTATTCCGAAGGCTTTGGAATGCAATAAAATTACCTTGATAATGTTAGCGAAGAATTTACTTATTTCAGAGGATTTGCGTATTTATTCCTTTACTACCCCCTCCCCCAATACACCACATACGCTCGTCTACGTGTTATACGGTGGTATTGGGGAGTGAATCACGTAATTTTTAATCGGCATTGAAATAATTAATTATAAACCGGATAAATCATCAAGTGTTAATTTTTGCATATAATTTTACATATGATGAGCCCATGGGGTTACTGGTAATTGTCAAACGTTCTTAATTTAATATTGTTTAATTAATAAAATAAACATTGAGCAGTACTGATATATTTATAAGTGTATTATATCAGTGTAAATGTGTTTTTTATAATGTCAGAATGTATTTTGTTTGTTTACTTTCAGAAAATTAATAATTTCTTTAAATAATCTTTTGTTTTGGACTTTTCAATATGCTCGTGCCCCCTTTGTAGGGTTATGACGCCCCCCACAGTTTGAGAAACACTGATATAAACTAACCACTATCCGCACGCTTCACCGGGTACTTCTTGAGATTGTAAGATAATACGTTTCTTTTAGGTTGTTGTTATTTAACCCTTAATTTCACAATTTTTTAAATTTCTATGAAAAAATTATATGGGCTAGTTCTCAAGTAATAATAAAAAGGAAAAATATTAAAAAATAAATAAAGCAGTTTTAATTTGAATTACAGTCATTTTTTTTGTTGCAGAAGTGCAACATTGCGCAGTAGTGCTGTAAATTACAAAACTTTTTTTTACATGAAGGTTTTATTATTCACTGATATAAATTGCTTTAGCCTTACATAGAACGAAAATTTTTAAAGTAGTTATTGACTTTGTTGTAACAAAGTCCTACTTTACACTTTTCGCACTCAGTTTGAGTGTAGCCCTTGCAGTTTGTAAACTTGCACCGTATTCGCTTTCCTGATCATATTGGCCAAGGATTTATACCATCTCTACGAATGTCTTTACATTAGCATATCTCAAACTGTCAACCCTTGGGGCGTGGCAACTCTACGAGGGGGGTGCGGGCATATTGAAAAGTCGAAAATAGAAGATTATTTAAAAAAATTACTGAAAGTAAACAAACAAATTACATTCTGACATAATAAAAAATACAATACACATTTACACTGATATATTACACTTAGAAATGGATCAGTGCCTACACACAATGTATTTTATAAGTAATTTAACAACACTAAGTTAAGAACAAGTTTAATAATTACCAGTGACCCCATGGGATAGAGTCATTCATAAAATTATGTACAAAAAGTAGCACTTATCTTAAAAATTTGTACGGTTTATATAATTAATTCCTTAACTGCCAAATAAAAATTATGCTATTAGCTTCCCAAAGCCAATCGTTTTCCACGTAGGCACGCGTATAAGATATATATTGGGGGAGGGGGAGGAATAAAGAAGGAAATAATCTGAAATAAGTAAATCCTTCACAAACATTGTCAAGGTCATTTTATTGCATTCCAAAACCTTCGGAAAAACTTTATGAATAACAGCGAACAGAAAATATCGTACTTCGGAAAGACGTATATTTACGTCAGGGGAATTTAATGCTTTGGCTGAGAGAGATATTTATATAGGCCGGTGGCACTTTAGAGGTTAAAGTCGTTTCGTAGTTTTAGCATCAAAGTATAGTATCATTGAATCCAATACATTGTTATTGTATGAGGGGGGTGCGATGAAAATTATGATTGAATATTGGGTCACGAATATTGAAACTATGAGAAGCACTGCCTTACATGGAACAGATTGGGCAGTCTCTTTGCATCATTAGGTCTGAAACATTTGTTCTATTAAAGTATTACTAGGTCTTCTTTTTTAGCATTTTGATTGTACCCCATTTTGCACAAGCATAATGCAACTTCAGATTTGAATTTTTGTAAATTCATTAGATTTTTTTTTTATTTTCAGATTTCTTATCAGTTTCCTCTCTTTTGTACTATAACCATGCATTTACGATAACTAGATCTAACAAACGAAAAAAAAATTCTCATATACTATTTCTTGCTTCTCATTAATATTTTGTGTCGAGCTGTTATGCTATCAAGTAAGTCAACACCTCCCATATGTGACAAAATCAGCATGTATTTCGTTGCAGTATCTTTTTTTTTTCTCATATAAGTGATTTGTAGGTAATTAAAAAAACATTGAGTCTATTAAATTCAAATAAATCATATGTTGCAGAAATGCAATAGTGGGAAGTTAAGGGTTAAGCTTTTGATTGTGTTGAAAAATATGTGAGCGACTTCCCCCTGAAGTCGCTCCCTCACCGTCCGGCCTACCTAAGGGTGTGGGAGGAAACAAAGTAGGACCAGAAACTTCCATAATAATTCTAATTTATTACAATTCAAGCCCACTAATCAATAACAAGTAACTAGAAATGAATGTCCTAGGAGTGATAAAGAGAAAGCAATAAAAATCCTAATTAACAAGCGCAAGTAATCAATTTAGTTTAACCTAATCAATCTTTGACTATAAATTCCCAATCCACTAATTTAGTATGGTGTTAAACTCCGTTCTTAATTCAAGTTGTGTAAATCAATTAAATCTCACCTTAGTAACACCGCAGCAGTTTCTCCTCTCCTTCTCTTTTACAATTACAAAACCTTGACCTTATATAGTCAAACTAATCTCTATATCAGGGTTTCTTCTTGAGAGGGATGACTGTGAATTAACGTGAATGCTATCCCAAAGATTCCCCAAGAGGATTAGTGTGAAGGTCGCGTAAAGATCCGTCACAAATATTCTTATCGCCATAAAAAAAACCAGGCCTCGAATTTCTAAAACAGAAGCATATTTATCATTTACAGTACTGTAGCAACTCACTCAAAACTCACTTTCAGCGGATCTCTACTTTACAAAAGAAAAATACCAGTACAATTCCAAGTCTGTAAGTCTTGTAATTCAAAAACTGAATTTTTTTAAATCTATAACGCCGTCGATTCCCCGCAATCCGGCTTGAGAGGAAATTTCCGCCGTTGTTTGCAGTTATCCACTCAACACAATAAGCAAGCTTACAAAATTTCAATTCTGTAAGTCTAATAATGCAAAACAGTGATTATTTTTTTTTTGTCTATAACATTACTTAACCTCACCCCCTCAAAAGTCAATTTCCGCAAAACTCGTTTTTAGCCGATCTCTACTTAACAGAAGGAATGTTTTTACCAAATTTAAAGTATATTAGTTCAATAGTTCAAAAAAGAATTTCTTTTCATTTATTACGTCCCCGTAAATCACTCAACCTCCCCTGGGAGTTGATTTTCTCAAAGTCCGTTCTAAGCAAACCTCTACTCAACAAAAAGAGTATGCCTTCCAAATGTCAAGCCTTTAGGTTAAATAGTTCCGAGATTTTCGTGATGAGTGAGCTAGTGAGTCGCTCTTCTCTTGCACCTTGTGTTTCAAAAGTCACACACATCCAAATGGTAATGCTTGTTCCTTAAAAACCAAAAGTGTTGGTTGAGATTTATGTCTATTGAATGGCAATAGGGGCCCCATCATAAGAAGTTTGGAACGTATCAGGCAAAAGTTTCAAAATACTTGTCAGTTGTAGTCAGTTCAGCACAACGGAAGGTATATGATATTTTTCCAAGAGCAAGAATAGCCATCATGGAATTTTATTTCGCTGTAAAATCTCATTGTCATGTGATAAATGCATTTCAGCAGAAATATCCAGGTGAAACAGCACCAAATGCATAAATACAGTAAGACCCCGCTTAACGCTGTTTCGCACGGTTTAGCACTCTTTTATTTCAACCCGAGGATTCCCCGAAATTGTAGGTTTCAAAATATGTACATAAAATATCCGAAACAGTGTAGTTGTGTTTCTTGTTTGGTGCGTTGCTGTACGGACGCATTTTTATTATTTGAAACATTTGTTGACATTATTGTAAGTATAAATTTATATAACGCTATAACGATTAATACAGTGAGAAATATTATGATCTTTAGTCTTTATCATGGGTGATAATGAAAAACAAGAAAAGAAAGCAACCAGAAAAAGCATTTCACTGAAAACTAAAATGCAAGTGATTAGAAGACTAGATTCTGGGGAACGTCAATCCCAAATTAGTGCTGCATTGAATCTGGCAACTTCAACAAGATGCCTTCTTGACAAAAAAGCAGAAAATAAGAAACAATAGACTGAATGATCTGACTGACTTAGAATTTTGTTTTTATATGTATATATTCGTTTATATTGTTTTTATTTTTGTAAGAAATAAATGTTTGGTTCTATTTTTATTAAAAAAAACATAATTATTAAATTTAATACCTAACCAATTTTCTATCCATCTTCCTCTAACCCCATTATTTACATGTTAAGATAGCCTCGTTTAGCGCTGTTTCGCATTACGCTCTACTTTGATGGAACGTATCTCCCGCGTTAAGCGGGGTCTTACTGTAATAACACTTTTAGTGCAACGGTTACGTGACACAGGATCGGTTGCAGACAGGAAGCGATCGCGCGCGCGCGCGGGTTGAGTGTTCATAATATAAACGAAAGTGGCAGATGTGGAGACAGCATTACAAAGAAGTCTAATGAAAAGACCATCCGTCTACATATACATCATTACGGATTTCATATTCTTGCTGAACAGTGATGAACGGTATCTTGGTTGCAGCAAGTGGCGCAATGTGTCACACATCACGGGACAGTATGGAAGTTTTAACTTAATTTTTAGATAATCGTGTTGTTTCCAAAGGATTGGCCACCACATTCACTGAGCTTTTCAATTCCGTATTTTTTCCTTTGGGGATATCTGAAAAATGTCACCTTCGGGAATAATCTCAATAAGCTTGATGAACTTAAGAGTAACATCCTTCATGCAATATCTGACATTAAATCTCACATTCTTCGTAAAATGTTAGTTAATCTGGGAAAAAGAGTTCGACTGTGTGTCCAGGAAAACAGGTATCATTTTGAATATTTACTGTTATTTTACTATGTCTGACACCTGGAAATAAAAATAGCTGTTCAACCTTTGCTTATTCTTTATTCTGTTTGTTAACATAATTCATCTGTCTTTAAAACTCAACCACAAAGGTTGATGTCCGCGACTTTTGAAACTCCCCGGTATATATATATAGAGAGATTTCATTATCTCTTGGAATTATCTTTCCGTCATAAAACATCTTATTTTTCTTGCTACTTCTAGAATACATATTTAAAATAACTGTCAATGTAAAATCGAGTTTTTTTAATTCTATAAGAAATCAATAAATCGACTGCTAATCGAGTTTACTTTCAAAGAAAATTAACTCGTGTATCGAGTTTTCTACGATATTAAACTCGATCAGACACAATCATTGGAATATTATCAATCTTGAAATAAAGAAGTGTTAGCTTCAATGAAATTCTTCAAAGTTTTTAATATGTTGAAATAAAATTTATATAAAAAAATACTTTTGAGGAGATTGCCAACAAGTAAAATCTAATGGTTAGATACCCTAGAACATTTTTTCTTTTGATGTATCTCACTTGGACATACTGGAGTAGCTAGTTCTGAATGGGCCCTGTATCAAAATTCCTTCATGGCCCTATTATAGATTTGAAGGCATTGTTAGTGGGACTGTAGTTACACATATTGGAGCCCCTGTAGCTTGGGGGCCCCGATACTGAGGTAGCTACGTGCTTAGACGTTTCTCTTTAAAAGACAATTATTTATTTTCAATTTATGTGAAACGGTGATAAAGACTGCTATTTAAAAAAAACAATGTTTACTGAAAAAGGAAACTAGAAGTAGTATTTTTGAAACTGGAATTTTTGTTAATGTTTAAATACAAAGCAATGCATTTTCAATTGACGCGTTTGCAATTTTCATTTCAATATTCTCATTGATTTTCTCATTCGTTGATTGATGCATCTTATGTAATAAAATTTGAGGGTTCGTCGTTCCCATCCCACATTTCAAAATAAATCTCTTTCGAGCTTTCGTATAGAGTATAATCCTGCGTATAACGCGCACTTTTAACACAAAAAATAAGATCGAAATTTGAGGATGCACATTATAAGCTAGATATAAAAATTACAGCTTAAAAAATAAAATAAGATGGACATTAAAACAAATCAGATTGCTACATGTATATAAACACTGTTTATATAAAGAAATAACACACCTTATGAGCTTTTATTATTGATAACATAAAAAGTCAGCATGTACGTTATATCTTCAAATATATCATGGAATTCTGTATCACCTTCACTATCACTGTTATTCTGATCCATGAATAAATATAATCATCTTCCCTGTGCCATCTAAATTATTATAAATTCTATATTTTTTAAATAAATTTTGAATTATATGCCAGGTTTAACTTCATTCCGTGCTTTTATTATCCACTCATACGCTATTTCTAGATTGATGTGACGCATTCCATGCAATAACAATGTATTGAATTCAATAACAAAGTACTTTGGTGCTAAAGCTACAATACGATTTTAATTACAAACTGTATAAATTATCAAGATAAGTACTAGATTTTGCATATAATTTTGCGCAAGCCCATGAGGTCAGTAGCATTTATTAAACTTGTTCTCAACTTAATATTGCTAAATTAATGATCAAATATATTATGCAGTACTGATACATGTATGAGTATATTACATCGTTGTAAATGTGTATTTTTTATTATCTTAAAATATCTTTTATTTTGATTCTTTTCAGTAAATTAATAATTTTTAAGTGTTTTATTTTCGACTTTTCGATATGCTCGCGCCCCCCTAGTTGGATTATCATAAGCCCCTGGGGGGCAGCCCACAGTTTGAGAAACGCTGCTTTAGGGCCTTAGCTCTAGAAATATATCACTACTCAAAAGCCTTGTATAGTAGTTTTGTATAAAAGACTTCTAAGGAGCATTGCACATATATGATAGCTCTATGCACGTCCTTCTTATTAACAAATCCTCTTGGAGAATCTTTGATCCTTAAAAACTATTTTATTAGAACAGCCCCTCTGAAGAAGAGAACGTGAATATGTAAATTAGGTCTACTATATATAGTCTAGGCTTTCAAGCTAGAGAGAGAGAGAGAATAGATTGCTATCGGAACAGTAATTAATCAAATTTAGAGTGTAAAGCAGATATTTGCTATTTGATAATTGTAATAATTAGGGTGACGATTTGTCACTAGAGATTGAATAGAGATTAGATAGCTAAGAAGGCAGTGTATTTGAACCTGAAGTAAGTTTACTGGTATTTAAAGTCTTCTCATACTTCGCACACCTTATTAATTGATTCCATATAGCTTTAATTGGGATCATCTCTTAGTTTTGATTGATTGAACTTGTGTTGTTGATTGTGTTACAAATAAATTAACTGATTTTGATTATGGCTAGTTTTCCTTCCCTTTCTCCCACATCTCCAGGCGTAGATCCGAGAACCTTACGCATGTACATTTCAGGTATCTTCGACCAAAAAGGTTACACATTATACGGCGAATCTATGTATAAGTTAAAAAATTTAGTCAGAAAATGTAGGCACGCGTTGTACGCCGGAATGTATGGTAAGGTTTAAATGTAGGACTACAATTTACAATGTCGCTGATGTAACACTATATTGAGGAATTTATGACAGACCATTGCGTAATACTTTGTAGTATCCTGTGTAATTCGTACTAGGATAAATCCCGCCTCTGTAACACAAGTCGGCTTTTTCTTAGAAAAATGGGGAAGTTTCACAACAACTCAGCTAATTTCATCAGCACTGATGCACATGGGCAAAGTTATGTTTACGAGTCAACAAAAATTATTTGACCAAAAACGATGAGAACCGAGGTATTAAATATATTCCCCCTATCCTGGCTTTTGGGATTTACTAAATAAATATAATGTCACGCTTATTTAAACTAAAAAGTTTTCCTTGTAGTTTCAATTACGTCAGGTGTTATCACTGCAATGTGATCAACTCTTCTTTGAGTCGTAATCCGATTCAATCGATTTAATTGAAATACTTTTTGAAGTCAAATTCACACATATTTCAACTATAAATACTTTTATTGCTTTTTTACAAAAATCCGTACTTCAATAACGAACAAAAAGGCAGCATGATAATAAATTTGTATGTAAGAATAATTAAATTAGATCTAAAATTAAATTCCCTATATAACACTTAACTTTTATTTTCCGTAACACCTTAAAGTCTTAAATTAAACATCCAATTATTTCTCGGAACAGATAATTTAAACATCTAATCCCAGATCATTATTTTTATAGCCCTATATGTCATCCTTAACTTTCAAGTATAACATATAAACTAAGAAAGGTACAAAACTCATCTGGACATAAATAGTCCTCCAAATAAATTCGCCTATGGTGCCCTTTTTCTTTCAGTGATAGACGTATTGATTGCTCGCTGAATAAAACCCTTCTTTAAAAAAGCTTGGTGATGAGTTGAAACATCATATATATGTATATATATAATATTTTAAGTCTTAAAAAAATTACAAAATAATCTCAAATTAAGGACATCATTATCTGTTATTATTTCAAACGAGTAAAATATAAGAGGAAGAATTGCCCATATTAGCAGACCGGTTTCTATAAAATGAGTTAACTGAAGGTGGGGATGCCATGTGTTTATTTTAAATTATAGTAACTACACCACAAAACTAAAACAAAACATCTTCTGTAGCTCTCCAACAAAAACTTATTACCCCTGTCTCATTTTGGATAACTGACACCAAACACCGTATGAGTGAAAGGAATGTCCATTGTGGCCCCACTCCAGGAATAGGAAAAATCTACTAGTGAAAGATGTGTAAGCATATCAAATTTTATGATTTAACATATACTCCCGCCTTGAACACCTCAAGTTTCAACATAACAGTAAACTGACATAAAACATAGAGAAATGAAATTCATTAAATAAAATACCAAATTCACATCCAATAATATTTAAGAAAATACATCAAATGTTCTGTAACAACAAAAACATATATACACTCATGAACAAAAAAAAGTCGTCAAAATGAAACGAAATTTTACATACGTAATGACTACTTTGATATAAGTAAATGATTAGAAAATCAAAGAAAAAGGTTCATTTATTTCAGAGAAAAAGGTAAAAGAACGGAGGATTTATTTAATACCCTGTAGAACCCCCTCTAGCCCGAATGCACGATGCGATATAATCGGGTATTGAGGCATACAATTTCTGTATGTCTTGAGACATCTCGTTCCATATTTGCTGTAACCTTGCCTCTAGTTCGTTCAAACTCATAGGAGGCCCAACTCGCCTTCCTAACTGATCCCAGATATGCTCGATTGAAAAAAAATCTGGGGATCGGGCAAACCAAGGAAGGGTAATAACAGTGCGGAGACAGTCTTTTGACATCCTTGCCGTGTGAGGCTGAGCATTGTCTTGTTGAAAAATGGCTCCTGGGAGCCTTTGGATGAGTGGCAACACATGTGGTTGCAGGATGTCATGGGCATACCGCTAGGCTGTCATGGTGCCACGGATCAATATTAGCGGTGACCGTGTATTGTAGGCAATGACACCCCATACCATCACACCAGCTGCAAGGCAAAGGCGTGTGTCGCTGTAAAGCAAAGGCAGAAATGTTGCAATGATGCGTTCACCACGGGGTCTCCACACACGAACATGATTGTCATCACTGCTGGGATTGAATCTGGATTCGTCGCTAAAGACGACCTGGTTCCATTCCGCTGCAGTCCAGTTTTCTCGTGCGCGACACCACACCAAACTGAAGCGCCAATGTGCAGGCGTCAAGGGCCGCATACGTAATGGGCGCCGCGATCCCAAACGTCCTTCCACCAGGTGTCTTCGTATGGTTCGAGAAGACACAAGGATCCCTAGTGAAGGTGCTACATGTGCCTGGATGGGGGCCGATGAACAGTTGGCTGTACAAGTGCATTTCTTACGATGTGGTGGTCTTCTCGACGACTGGTCTGTCGAGGGCATCATGAGCTTGGTCTTCATGTAAATGACATCTCTCGGATCCACTAGTTCCAACAACTCCTCACAGCACAATCAGAGCAGCCTAATTGACGAGCTACTCGCCTAGCTGACAACCCAGCTTCCATCATGCCGATGATTTTCTCCCTCTCAAACTGCGACAGCTGCTCCTATTATCTTCGAAAACGGCCTAATGGCATGTCTACCTCAGCTTTTGCTTTGTAAACGATTCAGCACACTCAAACAAGCTTTGGTTACCTGTTTTATACTCCACGGAGAACTACGTTAACCTCTTCAAGACGCGGGGCGATTTTTTATGAGACGCTCGGTAGGGACAGGGTGAATGCGTAAGGACTTGCACTTCAGAACGTGGCGTTTTCGTCACTAAGCCTAACTTAAGAAAAAAAAAGCATAAATAAATAAATTTCCGTCCTAACGTCGTAATTTTTGGTACCCCTTTAGATTATTACACAGGTTGTCAGTTACATTAAAACAAGAATGAAATAACGTTTTTCCTTTAACTTACATGAAATTATATAAAAAAAAATATGACTTTTCTTGGGAAATAAATTCCGTAAGCACTACTCAACTTTTTCAAAAATGTTCATTGACAAAACATTAATACACTTTTAAATTTTAAAAAAAAAAGACTATTATTTAAAAAAAAATAGCAAAATTAAAATGAAGATTGAGTGTGGAAAATCTCGAAGCATGGAGAAACGCAAAGTCCCACATTGTGTGATTTGCAAGTATAAAATGTTTGTTACGTTTTTTTATTATTTTTTTTATACACGGTTTGTGACTATACACTTTGGCTTTTTTCACCCGTTTTGTTCATATTAAGTTAGGAAAATTCCAATCAAAAAATAAAATAATAATCTGAAGTCAAGGTTTTTGAAATACGAAAAGTACGCGAAATATCCGTACTTTTCTTATTCCGAAAGCAACAAAAACAGTAAGAGTACTGACGCTAAACCCCTAAAACACTCCACACTGTTAAGAAAAATAAAATAAAAAAGCATTGGGAGAGTTATTAGAAACGCGATTGTTTTATATCAAGTGGAAATTTTACGAGCTATTTGCTTACATTTTGATTATCCCCTCCCCCGCCACAGCTGATGTGCAAAATACCAAATCCAGGAAGAATATAAACAAACTGAAGGTCAGGTTACTCTAGCTATGTTCAGTTTCAATATAATGAACATAGGGTGTCATCTAGGGGTCAACATTAAAAAACGTTCCAGCTGAAAAGTCATACATACATCACCCGGCCTACCAGAGCGTTTTTCTAAAATGCATATTAGCACCGCCCGGCCATGAGGTGCGTCTGTGAGGAATGCACATTTGCGCTGCCCGTCGCGAAGGGGTTAAATGCCCTCTGTCGGCTATACGTAATGCGCAATCACGTAGCATTTCTAATCATTTGCATATCTCCCCGACATGTACCATTATGCCAAGTTTCGTTACGATCCCGCAATTATTTCTTTTTGCGCTAATTTTTTGTCCATGAGTGCATTTTCCAAATTCGATCCAAATGCCGCTCTTAAAATTTGCCGCCCCGGGCAAGGGTCTGGTTTGTCCGGCCATAAAGAAACCCCTGATCCATAATGTTGTAGTAGGCCCGATTTATGAATCCTCAGCCACCATGTAATCTGATGAACATGACGAAAGACTAAAATATATCCTTATCCTACAAACACGCAGAACAGCTGAAATTATATGAACGGCTGATTTCCATGATCAAACGTTCTTATACCTTTTCAGTTAACACAATTCGCTCGTGTAATAAATCATCCATTATCCATCATTCATGCATAAAAGTTATGTTATATTGTCGATGACTGTTAACATAAAATTCAAGATCGTCAAGAATGGGACATGTCAGCTTCTAATTGGACTGTTTTGTAGATAATTTTTATTAGGTACATTTGTTACCATTAAAGAGCTTAAATTTAATTATTTCATAAGGCACTCGAATATTCCGCGAAAATGTAAATTAAGTCGGTTAAAGGGTGTAATAGATTAATAATTTTGTACTTTGCCTCGTTTTTCAAAGAAATATAGTGGCCGCGGTAGTCGAGTGATATAGGTATCGGATCGTGGCTTCCCTTGTCACGAGTTCGAGCCCAGTACCACTAAAGACCCACCGTGTAAGGCAGCGATGCACATTAAATCTGTCGAGAGCTGAAACGTCCTTCCGTTGGTGTGGTAGTTAGGAGAGGGGGGTACCAGCACAATTGTCGTCCACGTCACTGGACCATGGTTCAAAATTACGTGGTCCATCGCCAAAAGCCCTCGTGTAGCTGAACAGTGCGACGTAAATATTCAATCAATCACACACACAATCAAAGAAATATATATATATATAGTTAACTATTTTGTAAAGTAAATAATGAAAGACCGTTTAAGAGTAAAAAATAAACACCCATTACCCTTGTGATGGGCTCACGCGTCTTTTCTTTAACAGGTTCTCTGGGTTCTTTGGGGCCCAAGATTAATGACAACTCTTTTTCAACCAAAACCCAAGAAGCGAAATGTGAAGATGAAATGCAAATGAGACAGCTTTTAAATAACAGAAGCTTCAGTAAGTCGAATGGCAATTTGGGGAATGTTATGTGAGAGATAGATACAAGCGTAATTTGACAGCCAGTAGAAGTTACTCTGAAGATTCAGCCATTAGGTCAAGGTGCATACAATTGCAAGCGCGCCCAGACGCCTCTTCATAGTATTGAAGCTACGATCAAATTAAGGTAAGATTGACTATTTGATATTAGGACTTGTGTAATATTATTAGAAGTGAGATTAGGCGGATTAGATATTGATAGTGGCCCAAGTTACGCGATTCGGTATAACTATTTTTGTGTGTTTGTTCATAGTAGATTTTCTCACAAATATAATTATCTAGTTTGTTAGAAGTTTAAGTCACATTTTTAATAAAGTCATATTAAGAATTTAAAAATGTCTGTTCCTTTTGTAAACTCTACACCTCTAGCCCACGCGGATAATCAAAGAAATGGTCACCTTAGGGGGGCGGTTTCACACCCTTTGATGAATGAAAGGGTAATGGACGATGGGTAGCTCTGCTATATCACGCGGTAAAAAGGGTACGAAAACTAGGGTCTTAAGTAAAAGACCAAGTTTTCGGATAACACGGATAACAAGGTAAGGATAACAGTGCTGTCAATTACGTTGATAGTACCCTGTTGAGTAGAGTGAGGCAGGAACTGAACTATCGCATTGATGTGTGACGTCTAAGAAAGGCTTCAAACACGGAACACCTTATATAAGAATGTAAATTAAACTTGAACTTTTTTTCTGTTTCGTGCTTTCTTATTTGTTGTGTATTCGTCTTATTATTTTATTTATTTATTTATTTTACTACAGCGCTCAAAAATCTTAGAGAAAATTATGAATAATTCTGTGTAAAAATAATAAGGGAAGAAATAGAGTGTACAAAAAACAAACTGCAAAAATGTCGTAAAAGAAAACATTACATCCGAACACAATTTAATACTACATTGCTGGCCACCTTAAATGCAACACCCTGAAGGAAGCATGCAAATAACATGAAATTTACAGCATGCATTAGTGGAGGTGAGATATGCAAATGATTAGAATTTCAGCGCAGACACACATCACACGCGCCTGTGGTGCCACCTCAAAGCGCTATTTAAGGCTTGGAGATTTCGCAGATTTCAATTTCGGCAATTGTGTTTTTCTTGTGGTTTTTTCAAAAAACGATCAGTTATGTCTCGTAGAAAACAGCGATCAGCATTGGATCAAGTATCCGAGTTCGACAGAGGAAGGATAGTGGCCTATCGAGATTGTGGATTATCTTTCAGGTAAATCGGTAGTCGTGTTGGACGAAACCAAACAACTGTAATGTGGATATGCGACCTTTGGATGCAGGAGAGTACGACGGACCGATGTGGTCGATCACATCCACATCAGTGCACCACTTCAAATTGTGCGCATGGCAGTGACGGATCGCTCAGTCACATCACGAATCATAGCACAGCACATTGGGTCTGTAAAGCATCATTAGGTGTCTGCGCGTACCATTCGATGCCATTTACAGCAGAGTGGTCTGTCCGCAAGACGTCCATTGCTTGGTCTACCCTTGACGCAGAACCACAGAATCTCCGCCGCCAATGGCGCGATGAAAGAAGTATGTGGGCTCCAGAATGGAATGAAGTTGTCCTTAATGACGAGTCACGCATCTGTCTGCAATACCACGATGGTCGGATTCGAGTCTGGAGACACCGTGGAGAGAGGATGCTGAACATCTGCGTTAAGCACCGCCACACTGGTCCTGAACCGGGTATTATAGTATGGGGCGGTATTGGATATCACTCTCGCACTCCTCTAGTACGCATTGCAGGTACTTTAAACAGCCAGCGCTACATCTTCGAGTTGTTGGAGCCAGTTGTCCTTCCTTACCTTCAGGGCTTGGCCACAGCCATATTTCAACAGGATAATATGCGACCACAAGTGGCACGCATTGTCCAAAAGTTTTTTGTCAATCACCAGATTGAATTGCTTCCCTGGCTGGCTCGCTCTCCGGATCTTTCGCCGATAGAAAACATGAGGTCCATGGTTGCTCAATGATTGACCCAGATTACACCCCCAGCTCCCACACCAGATCAACTTTGGCAAAGTGTGGAAGCTGCTTGGTCTTCTGTACCCCAAGAACACATCCAAAGTCTCTTTGAATCAACGCCGAAGCGTGTGGCAGCGGTGATCTCCAACAATGGCAGCTACTTTGGCTACTGATTCTGGCAGGAACCACACTTCATATAAGTCTATAAATTTAATCATTTGATACTTGGTCAACATGTTATCTACAGAATAAATTTTGTTGTGCTATGACTTGTCTTTCTTGGTGCTGCATTTACGGTGGATAGCAGTGTATTAAGGTATCCAACTACGTTCGGAACCGTGATTTTTCAAAAGCGTATAAATGGATAATATTTATGATATTTAGTGTCACTTAGATTAGAAAATGTATATAAATTTTTTTAAAAAATAGTATTACATTAAAAAATTATTTAAGCAGAATATTTTGACAAAAAATTAACGTAGAATGACCCATTTTCAAAATATTTTCCTTTTGCGAAAAATGCTTCTATTATAATATTTTGCCTGTATATAGCTCAGACCTCTGTACAGAGGCTCAACTAGAATTTTTGAAATATATAACTTAGAAGTGGGTTTATCCATGTTTTACGACAACAGAGGGGAGAAATTTTAAGAAAAAAACGCCGATAATTATTTCAATTGCTTGTAACTCTAAAAATAATGTGAATTTTTCTAAAATCATAGTTGCGCCTCTGTATAGTGGTCTGAGCTATATACAGGCAAAATATCATTATAATAGAAGCATTTTTCACAAAAACAGATCATTTTGAACAAAGATTATTCTAAGTTAATTTTTTGCCAAAATATTGTATTTAAATAATTTTTTTTTTTGTCAAAATGTCCTTAAAACAATATTATACATGTGTTCTAATCTAAGTGACACTGAATAGCATGAAAACTATCCATTTATGCTCTTTTTTAAAATCACTGTTCCGAACGTAGTCGGATACCTTAACTCAGTATGCGCGTCCTTGGGCTCTGAGGTGCATGAGCACATGCGCACACACATTTTTTTTCACATTCGTTACCATTTTTCTCTAATTTAATTTTGTTTTACTTGTTGGGTAATTTCTCTGTCACCTTTTACCTAAGTTTTAAAATTTTTTATTAATTCAGCAAATAAACATTTGAATCATGAAAGTATTAATAAAGCATTATAATAAATTATGAAAGTATTAATAAAGCATTATAATAAGTTATTAAAGTATTAATAAAGCATTATAATAAACTATTAAATTATTAATAAAGCATCATATTTATTTTTCTACAACGGAACTAAAAAACATTCTTTGAAATATACCAGGTCTAAAATTTTAAGCAAATGACAGCGATTTCACATTCAATTGTAGAAATAAAAAACCGACATCTTTAATGTTAGAAAAAAAAAAGATGCATCATTTTTTATTCGGAACGAACCTATATTTCGATTAAGGTATTCGACTACGTTCGGAACGGTGATTTTGCAAAAGCGTGTAAATGGATAATATTTATGATGTTTAGTGTCACTTAGATTAGAATACATGTATAAAATTGTTTTAAGGACATTATGACAAACAAAATTATTTAAATACAATATTTTGGCAAAAAATTAACTTAGAATAACCTTTTTTCCCAAATGTTCTCCTTTTGTAGAAAATGCTTCTATTGTATTAATATTTTGCCTGTATTCAGCGCAGACCTCTGTACAGAGGCTCAACTAGAATTTAAGAAATGCATAACTTTGAAGTCGGTTTATCCATGTTTTACGAAAACAGAAGGGAGAAAAATTTTAAGAAAAAAACACCGATCATTATTTTAATTGGTTGTAACTATTAAAGGAATTAGAATTTTTCAAAACTTCTAGTTGAGCCTTTGTACAGGGGTCTGAGCTATATACAGGCAAAATATTAATACAATAGAAGCATTTTTTACAAAAGGAGAACATTTGGAAAAAGATTATTCTAAGTTAATTTTTTGCCAAAATATAGTGTATTTAAATAAATTTTTTTTGTCATAATGTCCTTATATATATATATATATATATAAAACAATTTTATACATGTATTCTAATCTAATTGACACTAAATATCATGAAAATTATACATATATGCGCTTTTTTAGAATCATGGTTCCGAACGTAGTCGGATACCTTAAAAAGCAATCAAAACAATGTGCAATTATCATCTATACATATAAATAAAAATTAAGTGTCTGTTTGTAATTTGAAATTAACATCTTTTTATTAAATGTATTTAAAAGTATATACGGTACCTATATGAAAAAATCAATTTTTAAATTTTTTGTCTGTCGGTCGGTCGGTCGATCTATCTTTCTGTCCGTCTGTTTCTTCCGGCTAATCTCTGAAACGGCTGGACCAATTTTGACGGAACTTTCTCTGGCAGTTAGCTAATGTTATAAGGAGTAATTTAGGCTACTTTTATTTTAGAAAAGAATTAAGATCTCGCGAAAATAAAATTAAAACCAACGAAATAGTGAACAATGTCCGATTCAAACAGGGTTTTTTTATTTCAATAGTTATTTTTTTTTTATTCAACAGGGATTATTTTTATTTCAATAGTTATTATTTTTATTCAATAGGGATTATTTTTATTTCAATAGTTATTATTTTTATTCAATAGGGATTATTTTTATTCAATGTGGATTATTTTTCTTCAATAGGAATTATTTTATTTCGCGAGCCTTCTGTCTCAACGATTTCTAGCAGTTATATCAAAATTTTTTGTTTGATTAGGTTGCTGCAACTTGCGACATTTCCTGTTCATGTCCTTTGATCCTAATGATTTCACCCCATCGACAGTGTCAAAGGTCATGCATCCCTTTCACCCCTTACTTGCGGCTTCGTTTGTGTTCGCGTTTCAACCTACTTCTACTTAAACCTATTATCATCCGAATGATTTTACAGTCCTCACCCCATCGACAGTGTCAAAGGTCATACGTCCCTCTCACTCCTTGCTAAAAAAACAAAGAAAAAAATTTATCAAAAAAGAAACATTGATTCACACAAAGAAGAAGAATGACAATATACTTATATATCATATGTATTTCTTTACATGGAATACATAATTATTAAGTTTTCGTAAACTCTGCGAATTGAATAAACACTTTTTTGTTAAATTTCGCGTGGACGAAGTCACGGGAATAACAGCTATTTAACATAAAATAAATGCATAAGAAAGTAATATTAACGTATTACACATCCAGATAAAATTATTTACATTATTTTAAACGTTTATTACACAAAATTTGTAACAATGTGTTACTTTTGCTGAGCAGAAGGTAGGTGTTTTCAAAAATCGACCCACAAGAGAGATGGTGTAAATAAATAAAAAAAAAATTATCAGTATTATATCTACAGACTTAAAATTTAGCAAACATGGTTTTCTGTTCAGCTGAGATATGCAAAAAAGCATTTTTTTTTTGTTTGTTTAGTTTACAATTCACGTAAAATTAACTCATTAAAAACTTCTTTATTATTCAATCTGTATTGTTTAATTTCTCAATTCACCCGTGTGAAGAAAGGGTATACCAGCTAGTCTATGAATAAATTCAATTACAAAATACATGCCTTTGTACATTATTTTAGTATTTTACTTCAATGCAACCATTTAGGCCACGGTATCGGATCATGGCTGGCCTTGTCACGAGTTCGAGCCCAGTACCACTGAATACCCACCGTGTAGGAAAGTGATGCACGTGAAATCTGTCGAGAGCTCAAACGTTCTCCCGCTGGTGTGGTAGTAAGGAGAGTTGGGTGCCAGCTCAGGTGTCATCCTCGCCACTTCACCATGGTTCAAAATTACGAGGTCCGTCGCCAAAAGCCCTCGAGTAGCTGAACAGTGCGACGTTAATATTCACTCACTCACCCCCTCAATATAACCATTTAATTACATGAATATAGTGTTCTGTAAAATTATGCTTTCATCTAAGCAACGAGGTGGCCGCGGTAGCTTAGTGATCATGATCATGAACTCATGACCAGGTTTTTGTCATGTCATACTTTTGCCACTAAGGACAGTCACGTAACAGTTATCTAAGTTCAAAGTCATCTCGCTGGCGTAGGGAGAAAATTAGGAGAGTGAGGTGCCGATTCAGGTGTCATCCTCGTCACGTGGCTGCGGTTTAAAATTAAGAAGTCCGTAACCGATAGCCCTCATATTGCTTAAGAGAGCCACGTTAGTAAGCATTCACTCAATCATTGCAAACTTAGGCGAATTTGCAAACTATGGATCAGAGCATTGTATTGGGAATGAGTAATTTTACTTATCGACAAGTCCTTGCCTTAGTTTGCAGTTAAAGTCCTAAAGTTGAATTAATAAGTAGGCTCCTGCCTTTTAATTATATTTTTAAGGGAAATGTAACTAAAAAAAATAAATAAAACTACACACCTAACTAATGTAGTTTATTTTTAATTATCTTCATAACATTCACTGTGCAAATTTGCTTTGAATTGCAATTATCCTTCTCTTAACAACAGTTCTCGAAAAACTCTAGGGCTTCGATATAAACCAGCTAACAAATTCTTTTAAATCTACAAAATTTTATCAGGCAAACGTTATTGATGTATATTTCACGCAAATTTTCTTCTGGATATTTGTTTTGTCATTATACCATGAAGTTATTCAAAAATGGTGCATAAAGATAAGAAATAATTGATTATAGTTAATCAATTAATGATGAAAGATAATAACATGTTTCTTGATAATGGAATCATACAAACTACGTCATGATAATTCTGTATATGATGACCTACTTTTTCCCAATGACTAAAACATGCATTATTAATAAATGCTAAATGAAGACTACGAAATGATCTCCCTGATAATGATGAACATTAAAAATAGTTTACATTTTCTGTATCTAGCAGATATGTGTAATGGAATACAATAACAGATACAGTTTCAAAATTAAATTTTGACCAATTTAACATTTGTTTTCCTTTTTTCATATACAATATTTCACTTGTACCTAGTTAAGTAAGATCCCCCAAAAGTTCTATTTTCACCCAAAGAGGTCTTTGGGTATTTGAACTAAAGTTACTAAGGAAATATGAGCTACTAACCTGTGATTTCAGTTTTTTGTGGTTCAGGATTCTCTTCAATGGATTCGAACAGCTTCTCCATGATCAACTCTGAATTGCTACTGAAGTCTAACTGATATCAAAAGTGCAAAGAAAGAGATTCGTAATAAAAGCCGATAATGTGGTCATGGCCAGATGGTATTAACTCTGTTTATCTTTCGGCTTGGGATTTATGGAACTAGAGAATATTCTTTATTCAGGAGGATAGAAAAACTCAAGAGAAATATATTGTTCCTCTTAGATACGCAAAACCTATGAAACTTCCTTTACATTTTGGCATTAATCATTGATTTTAGCAATGATTATCAAGTGATATCATTTTTTTTATCATTTACTCAAATCCGGGCATTTTTATCCTGGGTTATAAGTCATTTTAAAATTCATCTTAAATATCAACACATTCTGTCTGTTTTCATATGATTTATGCATATCCTCTGAAGAAAAAAGCATGAATCAGAAAGCAGACCTATTTCCATTGTGGCTCTATTTAAAACTTAAGAAATTCACAGATGTCGATCCTCTTGAGGTTTTTTGTTGCTTTCTGTCTTATTATTAAAATAAAGTTTTTATATTATTATATGTAAACATAGTTTAATTAATTTTTTGGAAACATTCAATTCCATGCAACATTTTAACCATTACATATTTAGAACTATACATGATCCTACCATCTCATCATATCAAACTTTTTCCCCTCAGGTACATGAAAAATATTAAGTCATTGAAATATTGAATAATTTCTTGATATAACGCAATATCTCATGGTCGAAACTTTTAATGAATATAAGTGGATTGAATATTAACGTCGCACTGTTCAGCTACAAGAGGGTTTTTGGAGACGGACCACGTAATTTTGAACCATGGTCAAGTGACATGGACGACACCTGAGCTGGCACCCCCTCTCCTAACTACCAAACCACACCAATGGGAGGACATTTCAGCTCTCGGAAAATTTAACGTGCATCGCTGCCCTACACAGCGGGTCTTTAGTGGTACTGGGCTCGAACTCGTGACAAGGCAAGCCACGATCTGATGCCTAAGCCACTCGGCTACCGCGGCCGCCGAATATAAGTGGAAATGAGGCTTTTAGGATTAGCTATTCATTATTCCCACAAAATTGTTTTACAGTGCTTACCGTTTTTTAAAAATTTATTTAGAGGTTCCAAATTTAGGAAAAAGTTTTTTTTTTTTTTAGAAAAATGAGCTCACATTCAAAATTTGAATGATTCTTTGTTAAAATTTCTAATAACTGAAATAGTAACAAATTGATCTCATAGAAGTTTGTTTATTTTGTAAAACATTATAATCAAAATAAGTCATATATGGAAGAAGATTACTTTGTTAATAATAAAATTCGTCAATCATAACTTTGAATGTAAATATTAGATTAACATAATAACTGATTCGATGTCCATTTGGCCGAGTTTGGTAAAACATAATGCAAATGTAAAAAAAAAAAAAAACCAAAAAACTGGATTAATTATTCCACAAAAAAAAAAACATAAAAAAATGTAAAGTACCGGTTTTTACTCTCCCATGTTAAGTAGAAGCTGTTTCCCCTGAGACATATCCGGCCAAATAGTAAATTGCAATCTCAGATGCTTTAAATTGTTCGAAAGCATCTTCTGGTTAATTTATAATTGAACGGACGCTGTAAAATAAAATACGATTGTGATTTAAGAACAAAATTACATTCTTTCCTTTAAACTAATTAAATTCTCTGCATTATACTCTTTTTTTTGTTAATCTTATTCTTTGAAACCATCTTGGTATGTTTAACGAAAAATCACTTCTTTGCAAGATAATATTGTTTTGGAAAATTAATTTTAATTTTAGAAAAGATTAAGAGAGTAAAAATACATTTTTTATATTCAGTTTTAACACTTTAAGTTATAGCTAAACATTGATACTTTGTCTATAAATATAATATATATATATATATATATATATATGTGTGTGTGTGTGTGTGTGTGTGTGTGTTTTTCCCGAGAAAATACTTATTACAAGTTCAGGAAACTATGCATAATCAGGAACATGATGTTTTAAAAAATTCTTGCTATTCACATTAAGGTATCCGACTACGTTCGGAACCTTGATTTTAAAAGGCACCTAAATGGATAGTTTTCATGATATTTAGTGTCACTTAGATTAGAATACATGCATAAAATTGTTTTAAGGACATTTTGACAAAAAAAAGTTATTTAAATACAATATTTCGGCTAAAAATTAACTTAAAATAACCATTTTTCAAAATGTTCTCCTTTCGTGAAAAATGCTTCTATTATAATAATATTTTGCCTATATATAGCTCAGACTTCTGTACAGAGGCTCAACTATGATTTTTGAAAAATTCACATTATTTTCAGAGTTACAAGCCATTCAAATATATAATTATCGGCGTGTTTTTCTTAAAATTTCTGCCCTCTGTTGTCGTAAAACACGGATAAACCCACTTCTAAGTTATATATTTTAAAAATTCTAATTGAGTCTCTGTACAAAGGTCTGAGCTATATACAGGCAAAATATTATTGTAAGAGAAGCATTTTTCATAAAAGGAGAATATTTTGAAAATAGGTCATTCTATGTTCATTTTTTGTCAAAACATTGTACTTAAATATTTTTTTATTGTAATACTATTCTTAAAACAATTTTATATACATTTTCTAATCGAAGTGACACTAAATATCATAAATGTTGTCCATTTATGCGCTTTTGCAAAATCACGGTTCCGATCGTAGTTGGATACCTTAAAGATGCAAAATTGAAGTCATTCTTAATAGCTCCAAGGAAAATTTCGATTGTTATATAACTATGAGTGATTAATTAAATTATTTTAAATAGTTAATTCCTTCTAAAGACAAAAATGTTCCTTACAGATACATTTTTTTGTGTAAAGTAGACAATCATAACAATAAAACTCTGCTCCAGTTTACGTTCGAATCTGATAATGAATTAGATATATTCGGTGAAATTAATCAGGCAGCCATATTTATGCTAGAGTTCATCATGCAAACGAGTTATTCGTAAAATAGTTAATTTTTTCCAGGCATAGATTTAAATTTATAAAACACACACACACTATATATACATACAGTATGTGTATCCACTAAAGTCCGTTGTCACTCCAATAATTTATGAACAGCCAGCGCTTTAGTCACAAAAAGGGGGTATAAGTATAATAAAGCTGTCGAACTACACACATACACATAAATCTACTTGCAGCGTCAGCTGGCGGATAAGTTGGGAGTTAGCGATCTTATATCTCAAAAAAAAAAAGATATATGAAAGATATGAAAGATATATGAAAAAGTAAATTGCACAGTTGTTCAGCATCATCGATTTAGTAAAAGACACCTTCCGTAAATGGACAATCTTGGCGCTAAGGGCAGGAGATAATCTGAGACGCTATGATTGGTGCAACTTCATTATAATCCTTTTGGAGGTGCAGTCAACGTTTCTTGCCCACATCATATGATGAATGAGGCATACTCTTTGAGCGTAATACTATGTATAATAAGCAGAACATCCATTTTTGGTCACTAAATAATCTTGCAGTCAAAGTTTAACATGAAGTTTGCCGGTCGAAAAATGTCTTATGCGGAATGTTCAAAAACAGACTTTTTGGCCTTGGATTTTACGAGGGTACTTTAACGTGATTCCAATACTTACCTTTATTGAAGGACGGATTATTCGATTTTTTAAGACCCTATCACACAGGAATGTTAGAAAAACCGCTTAGGACAATTTTACTTCCAACTGAGCTCGAAGGGTTGCCGTAAGCAAAACGACTTGCTCTAACGTCAGCCGCGCTCTATCTCCACATTGAAAAATTATTCGCCGATTTTTCTGCTTCGGAAAACGAATATCCAAATTTATTTCTTTTATTTTCACTCGTGCTTTTGTTGATGGCGTAAACAGAAACGGAGTAATAAAATAAATTAAAATATTATTCGCCGTTAAAATATTATACACCATTAAAATATTTTACGCCATATCTGATGCGTTCGACGAAACGGAAGCTGTTCTTTACCGCCATCTTGTTTATGATGTAGGGCACCGAGGTATCCCATTGGCTGGAATTTCTAGCAACTTTTATTTGGAACAACTTTTTCAGCTCACTGAGAAAAAAAGTTGTTCGGAGCCATTGCTATGGCAACTGAGTAAAAATTGCACGAATTGGACGAGAAATGGCTCCAAACGTATACGTGTGATAAGGCATTTAGAGGATTTGCTGTGTGGTTCCAACATGTTGGTGCCCCACTGTGCAAGATATCACGTGTCACACAGTACATTATGGTGCATTAGAGTACCAGCAACAAGTCATCGGATATTATGGCTGCGTTGAATGACATACACGGTCACGTGACTTGAGCCTATTGGATTTTTTTCCTTCGGAGATACATAAAACAAAGAAAGCATGTAACCCATCCATCAATACTACAGGAACTTCGATACCGTATCGCGGATACTTGAACCAGAGCATGCGCCATGTTGAAGGAAGTGCAGCAGGAAATGTAAATTCATGGATAGTTGTGTATTGTTGCTGAAGGACTCCATTTTGAGCATGACAGATAGATGAGTCTAGTATCCAGAAAGTGCAGATTTGTTCAACGCGATTAAGCAATTAAATACATGTGGGCTTTATGATTTTCATTTGTATGCGCAAAAGTTTTTTTTTTTTTTTTTTTTTGTAATTAATTGCTGTAGCTGAATAACATTATAGTTGACTTTTCTCACGTATCACGTACTGTTTTTATATAAAAACGCTAACTCCAAATGTATCCCCCAGGAGGCGCTGTAAGCTTTTTTTCTGTTAACTTAACTTTACCAACACCTTACATGGTCGCGGTAGCCGAGTAGTATAGGTATCGGATCGTAGCTTGCCTTGTCACGAGTTCGAGCCCAGTACCACTAAAGACCCGCCGTGTAGGGCAGCGATGCACGTTAAATCTGTCGAGAGCTGAAACGTCCTCCTGTTGGTGTGGTAGTTAGGAGAGGGGGTGCCAGCTCAGGTGTTGTCCACGTCCCTTGACCATGGTTCAAAATTACGTGGTCCGTCGCCAAAAGCCCTCATGTAGCTGAACAGTGCGACATTAATATTCAATCAAATACCAAGACCTTACTTTTATGACTATAGCTCTTGTCATTCATAAATTATTGGGGTGACTACGGGCTTAAGCTGGCACAATGTATTTTTATCTTAAGGTTCTTTTGTTATTTAATTTCTTATTTAATGCATCAAAACTACGATTTGTAGTTAATAGCAGTTAAAAAAAGTTATAAAAAAATTTACCATTTTAAAATATTGAGTGATAATAAGATAAAAAAAAATATTAATATGTGTCCTCTTAAGGATTAACGATTCTAGCTTCTTGTTCAGCTGATCACAGAATATTTATTTTGCAAATGCTTTCTATTTTAGAACTAAGAATAATCACCATCCAGTCGGCGCAAACATTTTTTTAGTAATTTTTTATGCTGTAAAACGTTCGAGAGTTATAAGAAAACCTTAAAAAAAAAAAAAAAATTTTATAAGAATTTAACGAAATTTGAAAGTTAACCTAATATTTTGAGGAAAAATTAGTTAAAATAATGAGTTTTTAATAAATTATAATGAATTTATTAATGCATAGTAAAATTCAGTGAGAAATCATTGATTTCAGTCATTAATTAGTTTTAATTAATTATTATCTTTCATGAATAAGTTTTTTTTTTGAGTTTTTAATTCTTAAACTGGTTTGCCCTTACACCGCACGAGCAACCGAATTTTCAATGATATTTTTTTTTCAATTTTATGTTTGATTTGCACGTACAGTTGAACCTGTTTTTGTGCGGTAGATAGGGATCGCATAAAAATAAACGTACAAAAAAATATTTAAAAATTTCATAAATTCTTACATAAAACAAACTAATTCGTGGAAATAATACAAAAAACTTTTTTTATGCAGTGGATAGGGACCGCATAAAAAAAGTCACATTTATAAAATATGCCAATTATTTACGAAATTTATGTAAGAGTACTTCCATAACAAAATAAATAATTAACTATTACACGTGGAACATTTTAAAAACATATAGTTTCCCATTGTACATACGGATAGGTTTTCAAAATGCACATACGTAATTCATTGCTACTCATCGTAATCTAAAGCCTTGAAATGAATAAATTCAAAATCACTTTCGTCACTTAAAGGTGCAATTTAATTTTTTTTTTTTTTTTTTTTTTGCAACATAAAGTAAGAGATAAGTTTTTGTGACTAAGGTCGCGTGGTGTGCTGCTTGTAAATGTCACGATAACCAGCTATACATGATTGAAGCCCTTTTTGGAATTTTATACTCATTTCTTAATTGGTATATATTTTAAGAAAAAGCTTTTCCAATTTGTCAGAAAGCTGGATCCCTGCATATTATTATCCGCTCTCAAAAAATCCGGTTCTTCTTGTCAGTCTTCTTAATTTATCAAATTATTGATAAGATCATTGTAATTGAAAGTTTCGTCTTCAATCAACGCGGGCTGCTGGAGCGTTGAGAAAACAACTGAATGCGCATTGTCGGGAGACTGTTTATAACAAATGTGTGTGAACAGAGAGTCTTGATGTATCTACATTTCAGTGGCGTACACCCCCACATCACGGGAGGGGCAGGAATCTAGGGGCCCAAAGCCTGACTTACGCTAAATACGTAATCACCCAATTTATAAAATATAAAAGGGAAAACCTGACTTTCAGGGGGAGGTGGTCCTAACATTCACCGTTACGCCACTGGTAAATAGATAGAAAACATTACAGTGGGGCCAAAGCCATTGAAATACATACACAGCATAGAAAAAATATCGCACATAAAAATCGCACAAAAATAAAATCGCATAAAAAAAGACCGCACAAAAACAGGCTCTACTGTAAGTAATGTAACATCCATGGTACTGAAATGCTTCTCCTCCGGGATTTTCTTTGAGGTAAAGTTTGGAATTCTACTTTGAGTTAAGAATTTGATTCTTGAAAACTTTCGATAGAACACGGATTGGCAAGACAATGGGCAGTTTGTTGCTTGGGAAGAAATGAAAATGGAAAGATTATCCCCCCTTCCCCAAAAAAGCCAATATTTCCGTCCCGATTGCAATGTAAGAAATTATGTGTGCGGGTATATATATGTACATACACAAAACCCTGAACCGTTTGTAAAATAGTTAAGAACATGAAAATGTTTTGCACACAAGTAGGGCAGAAATTCTTATATGATACTTATATAAAACAGTCTTCATGGTACACATAGTGTACTTATAAAAGCAAACATTTCGAAGTTGTGTTCCACAATTATAAAATAAAACATAATGTGAAGACTTTAAAATTGAAAATTAAAATAAAATTCTTCCATTTTCGCTTTCTATTAAGTATTGTGCTTAGTTACATGTAGCTAAAAAAATATGCATTTATTTAATGTACTTTGGGCAAAAAAATTGACCGGTTAAGATGTTAATAGTGAAAACAGTTTTTCCACCTCGAATGAAAATTACTGAAATAAATAAAGCCTCTCTCTCTTTTCAATTATACATTGGAAAAATATTTATTCGACATTCGTAACATACAATTCCATTTTTGATATACATTTTTTAAATTATGAAAAAGAATCAAATTATTGTATAATTTAAGTTGCACTATAACTGGTATGGGCTGGTTTTCCAGAGTACGGACTACTTCTAAATTTTTTAAGGTGTTGTGGCCCACCCAGTAGCTCAAGTGTGGCCATTCTATATTATTAAACTGTATGTTTCCTTTTCTTAACACTTGCTATCGGCATTGCGCCTCGCTTTTAAAATATGACAGATTATTACTAACCCCCGTGGAGCGCGAATGTATTCAATGCTACGAGCAGAGAACATACGTGAACCAATGAATTTGAAACCGACGTACGTTTCTAAGTTATTTGTTGCAGAGTTCTGCACCATCGGAGGGACATGACACCAACATGAAACCCGATCCCATGGAAGCTCTGAGTACGGGATGATGTATCAATAGCCAATCCCATACTATCGCGGGAAGCGATGATCATCTACATTTGTTTTTCCCTTCAGTCACGAGTGGGGGAGAAAAACTCATTTATACGGCTGGCATCACATTGATTTTTCCCCCGTTACAGTGAAAGCGAACTTGTTAAGCGTGCTTGTGCGCTTCCAATGTAGATACATGTTTCGTCCATACATTTATCGAATCATTTACATAAGCAAACACAGTCACGTCGATTGCGAAAAACCAATTATCCAAGCTAGCTGGCGTCGATGCTCATTAAATACCGTCTTTACCCGAATCTAGCTTAGAATCAAAAACATTTTCTAACATTAGCAAAACATTTTTTGGATGGGGGAGTTGAGTTTCCATCCCTTTCACAAGGAAAAGGTAACCGTCAATTCTGACCACTAGCATCGATGACATACCATTCCGCAGTTTATCTTCAATATTCAGTCTATCCTAAACATCGTTGTTTGCTCGTATTTAAGAATTTTTTTTAAAATACGCTATCTTTTAATCACCTAAACATCAAAGATATTCATAATAGCATCAAGGCAAGTTCACTGTGACGCAAATATGAGAAGGGAAGCAACTTGATATGCAGAAAAAAACGGAAGCAGAGCAGCGGTCATTGAAAATTTGACACGGATGAAACAAATATACGTCGATGGCAAAAACAAAATGATATAATTTTTTGCTTGTAAATGTGTTCAGCAGTCTTTAACATATTTTTTTACATTCTTTAAAAAACTGTTGCACAACAAATTCATTGGATGGCATGGAAGACAACACTGTATGGGAAAATGGCGACGCCGGCAACAAGCCCGAAGTCAACTGTGACAATGGAAGTGACGAATCCTTTTCGAAACATGATACTGAGGGTTAGAGTAATTATAGGTTCATGTACGTATTTGAAAGTTTTTAATACTGGTAAAATAAATAAATTATCACACAACTTCTTATTACTTCACATTATTTTTTTTAAATTTCTTAAGTATCGGATATCGATGAACCTGTTACACAATTTTTTATATTTTTTCTCAAAAACGTGTATAGAATTGGAGGTGCTTCTTGAAATCGATATCAACAATTTTTCGCAAAAAAAAAATTTTGAGAATTTGGGGTGCGGCTTAGAAAAGATGGTGGCTTAGATTCGAGTAAATACGGTACGTTTATTTTTGTATGTGCGTCTTAGGTCTTAGTAAAGGAGGTCACCCAAAAATATCTTGGTGGTCTTACGGTCGATCGTGATCGACTTAATGTTTATCCTATCGCTATTACTTAAGTATACCATTTTTTATTTGAATATGGGGGGGGGGGACAAAATATTTGTCAGAAAAATATTTCAAACGTTTCATTTCATCAGAACGAACAGCATCTGATATATTGTGACGGGCTCATGCGTCTTTTCATTAACATGTCCTTTAGGTTCTTTGGGCCCAGAATTAATGGTAACTCTTTTCCAACCAAACCCAAGAAGTGGAGCGTGAAGGAAAGATGCAAATTAGGAAGCTTTTAAATAACAGAAGTTAGAGTAAGCGGGGTGGCAATTTGAGGAATGTTATGATAATCATTGATTCAAACATGAAGAGGTTTTAGAAAAATTAAAGGTCAGCTAACAGAAGTTATTCCTGACATAGAGCCATTAGATCAAGGTGCATATCATTGCACTCCAGTAAATACTCAACTTCCAGTAGGATTGGATCGGTCGATCGAAATTAAGGTAGGAGTGACTATTTAATATTAGGATCTGTGATAGTATTGGAATTGAGTTTAGGCGCGTTAGTTATTGATAGTGGTCCGGGTTACGTTATTTCGGTATTGTATATTGTGTGCTTAGCCACCGTAGATACTCTTACATATCATATTATTATCTAATCTGTTACTGGTTTAAGTTAAGATCTTAATAAAATAATATTAAGATTATGGCAGCTTCTAGCTCTTCATTTATTCCTACACCTCTAGCTCACGCTGATAATCCAGGAGTAGGGCACCCGAGGGCGCCCTTACAATATAAATATAAAGCATTTGTACAATCGATTATACAGTCTAGAGCAGGGATGGAAAACCATTGGCACGCGTGCCATTGATGGCTCGCGGTACAATATTTTGGGCACCCCACCGATCAACCACGATTAATTCTTCAATCTAGGAATTTTCAGTGAGATTTTCTCAGTTTAATGAGTTATCAGAAATGCTCGAGTTTATTATGTACCCTGAAGTGACATCATTTGATAAACTGAACTTGCCCCAATTCGATGTTGGAAACTGAAGAATTCGAAATACAACTTATTGATTTCTAGTCTAGTTCAATATGGATTCAAAAATTTATTGAAACAAGGAACAAGTTAGAATTGATTGAAACAAAAAGATTAACATGTAATATAAGTAAAAATGCCAGTAACGAAATTTTGGAAACATTAAATTCGATTCTAGATACGTTTAACTGTTGCTCATGCTATATTAACCATATTTTTATCGACCTATGCCTACGAGTCATTATTTTCAGAGATGAATAACATTAAAGGCTCGCTTAGAAACCATTTGGCAGATGACTCCAATTCAGCATGCATTCTGCTAAAAGTAACACATCTTACCCAATCCTAATATAATTTATTTGTCATCTAATCTGCAACAGTAGAAATCACACAAATTTTACTTTATATAATTTGAATTACACGTTTAACTAATACATTTACAAACAAAAAAAAAAAACTATAGAAAAATACATTTTGTATTTTTTTGTAGTAAATAAATTGTTTTGTGTTGTTAGTATTTAGTTTTATTATTTTCCCAATAATCACAAGTCAAAATTATTTCGCGGCACATGTATACCTCATTAAGCATTTCTTTAGAAAATATGGAACGTTGATCCATAAAGGTTCGCCACCACTGGTCTAGACCAGTGCTCCGCAACCCCCGGTCCGTGGACCGGTACCGGGCCGCGGATCAAATGGTACCGGGGCACCCGTTTCATTCCAACTGAATTTAAATTCCTAGTTCTATACACCAAATTAAAAATATCTGTGTTTCATTAAATTTTTTTTTAAAAAAAGGGGCGCCCGAAGGTAGTGACATAAATCTTTTAATGTTTTAAAAAGCAAAAAAAAAAAGAAAAGAAAAAAACACAGCCACTATTTTCTCTTTCAATTAGCAGAGCATCTGTACTTTCTCTCGCCGGCTGCCCCTGGGTCAAAGCATTCCCTTCTCTCCACCCCATTCGAGGGGGGAGGGGCAGCTTCCGCCTTTCTCGGGGATCCGGCCCTCTTGGAGCTCTCTTGTTTCATCCTCCGGTCGGAGGAATCAGATTCCTCGGGGGTCAAAAAGGGGTTGCGGGGGCGGCCACGCCTTAACCCTCAAATACACAGCTGCCGAATGCACATGTGAATGTCGTTTCCACAAAAAAGACCTATCTGTGTGAAGCGGGATTTTCTGCAGTAACAGCAACCAAAGCAAAGCAACGGAATAAACTGGACATAAGCAACACACTTCGGGTGTCATTGTCTCCGATTACCCCCAGATGGAACCG
>BMAV01010152.1:168967-197214 GCA_019973955.1 Trichonephila inaurata madagascariensis | reverse complement strand
TGTTTGTACGAGGGGGGATCAGAAAAAAGTATTACAAGTCAAATAAAGAAATATTTATTAATAGAATGAAAATGCAAAATGGAATTAGGAGGCATACGTATCTATCACATTTCTATCAAATCACCAAGTCTATTTAGGCATTTATCAGAACGTAGAACCAACTTGTCTAATCCATCTTAGTAGAAATTAGGTCCCTACCCATTAACCAAGGTCTCGGTGGATAACTTCACAGCACTGTCTTGGAATATCGCACATCAGAAATGATATGCTGCACGCTACTAGAGATTAGTCCCAGCTCTGGCGAGATTTCATGCAGATTTGCCAGTTGATCATTTTGAATCATTTCTCCAATTCATGCAGTGGTGATTTCTGTCGTCGAAGAACTTGGCCGGCCGCTCCCTGTCATAGTGTGACTTTCGACATCCTGTCTGCCTGATTGAAAAGAGTGACACAATTTCGATACATGTGGTCTGCTCATTGCAGATGCGGACACATTTTTTGCCCATAAAAATTGAATCATGGCTCTCACACTTCCAAACGAGACCAATGTCCTATGAGTCTTGCCATTTCAGTGTTCTTGAACCATATGGGAACTTTCACTACCTACCCATAAACCAGCTGTATGACAAGTAGTTCCATTTGTCTGCACTCTCTGGGGAAACACACACACAAAATTTCTCTCTCTCTCCCTTTATATATATATATATTAAAATTAATCATAATCCAATCAAAACTAATTACTTAGATGTAATATTGTATATTAAGGATTTGAAATTACATAGTAATATTTATGATAAAAGAGATGCCTTTAATTTTAACATTCTTAAAGTGCCTTACTGGAATTCAAATTTATCTATATGTATATATATATAGAAATATTATTTTTAACTATATTTATCGTAATAAAGCATTAGTTAGCGATAAAGCTAATATTTATTTAAATCTTAATAACTTTATTAAACAATGTATTGAACACGGATATCCTGCTAACTTTCTTTACAGTTATGTTTCTAATAGTTCTCACCGATATACAATATATATTAATAACTATTATTGACATTATGTTTTAATACTAGTATTTTTAACTAATTATACAATTATTCAATAGATGGCGCCACATGTTTCATAAATTATTAATATATTATTTAAATATTTACTGTATTCATTTATTTTCCACAAATATCTATATCAATATATATATTTATTGTTTTTAAACGTACATATATATAGAGAGAGACTTTATATTATTCTGCCATATTTTTTAACTTTATGTGGTACTGACATTCCTCTGTTGTATTTGGCGGGAAACATAACCAGTGTATACACTCACGAAGTAAGTCTTACTATTTACCTTTTGCATCGACTTATCTAAATCTATACTGTGAATACTAGTAAGCTATAATTTTATCGTTATATTTTATTAGTATAGTGTGATTTTATTTGTAATATTTAAATTTCTCTCTCCTAACATTATTTTTTCCTTTCCCCTTGGCACTTTGTATAGACAAACCACAGGTGAAGGTTGGCTAGCCCTAAAACTTGTTTCAGCCTGCAATCTTGGTTCCTAAGGCCAGCAGTTTGTTATTGTACTACAGTGAATAATATTTCCTATCTTGAATAGTTAAACTTAGGTTCTACAGCTAACTGTATATATATATATATATATATATATATATAAGGTGCCCCAAAGATAGCAAACAAACTCGGCACAGCCAGAATCCTCGTCCGAAGTTCATGAAAAATGCTTGAAAAATTGTACCTATTCGATACATAATTTGCGAGAAAATATGAAAAACAAAAAATGACGTCACAGCCGTATTAGACACATTCACAGAATTATTTGCAAATATTTACTAAGGCAGATGCTCAAAGCGTCTGCCGTGAATATCTAGGGAACCTGGAATGGATTAGTGCACGCGTCGGCATGACCCCTACGTCCGATCCAGCGACCGGAGTGAGTATCCCATCTACCATGTACAGGAGCATAAAAATGCGCCGGAGCTCCATCGGGAACCATCTTACCTTCATCACAATGCATTTTCACTTACCCCCGTACTTTTCTCGTAAACTATAGATCGTACAGGTACAGTTCTTTCTTTTTACGTACACATCTAAATTTCCTTGCCTTTCAATTTTATTTATTGCACATTTTATTCAAAATGATTACCTTTTGACTTCACACAAGCTTTAAATTTCTTTGTCCAATCATCTATAGAGGAATGCATTACATTCGCAGAAATTTCCATCGCTGCTTTACTTGAAGAACGTTTAAGACTATCCAAATTGGGAAACCCTTTTTGGTACACTTTCGCCACCAACACTGACCCCAGTTTGTAGTCAAGGGGATTTAAATCCCGATATCTGTAAGGTTAATCTTTGTGCTTTGAGAAATTCTACACATTCTCTTTCTATCACCGCTGATTCCAATGCACCTTATAATCAGAAACAGAGTCCTGTTGAAAAGTCCAATCATTTCCATTGAACGGGTTTACGTTCAGAGATATCCCTTTTTGCTCTATGATAGTATCTGAATAACTTTTTGCCGTTTTTTCATTCGTTTCTCTCAAAAATGTATCGTTGACACGCCTTTACAGTTTATACTCCACCAAGCCATTACCGAAGCCGGTTGATGAGCTGTCTGCACCCACTTTATTTCTTCTCCTTACCTTTTTGGGTAAACCACCTGGCACATACATGGCCATTCTAGTGGTTGAAAGATTCTTTAAGAATCAAAAATTTTTTCCTCAGTGAACCGAACTTGACTTTGGGTACTAGAAGCATGCCGCCCCAAAATTGCTTCCGCTTAAAGGTACCTATGTCGCTTTTTCCTTTGTATGAAAATGCCCTGCTATTCTGCAATATCTTTGTAGTATATTCGCTTATTTTGTGAATCCTTGTTCTTTTTGAAACGTTAATCTATTCTTTAAGAAGAGAATCTTTCGAAGATGATTTCTACGAATTCTCTTCCTGAATGCTTTGTTTAGAGCTGGTATTCTCAACGAGCGCGGACGACCACTCTAGTACTCCTAGTACGACCTGCAATGCTGTTGGTCTGAGAAAATATCTTAATTGTTTGACAAAGGAATAACCTTATGATGCTTAAATGTTTAAGAGCCTTAAAAATCTTTGACGAGTTCTTCTTACTTAAATGCAGAGAAATAATTTCTACACGCTTCTGTGGCCAGCGTTCATTCTACTATATTAAAATTCTGACTCACATGAGTGAAGGACTACATTTTTTAAAAAAAAATATTGCAGTCAATCTACAATGACGTAATTTAAAAGAGATTCCTTAAGAGAGATACCTAAATATCTAAATTATATTGCCATCATTATTCATAATAAGCAAAATAAAAGAAAATTGAAGTACTCTCATAAGTCCATAAGGTGTATATTTGGTACACTTCTTTTACTAAGTCCATTATATGTACAAACTACTACAATACGAACATTGTTAAGTTTTCCTACAATAACTTCGGAAATGCAACATATTATAACGCATTTTGTGTAAAATAGTGTAAATAATTTGTATTTGGATGTGTAATGCCTTTATCTTACTCTAAATTAGATTTAATTCACTTTAAAATTGTAATATTCACAAGCAATGACGTCCCTTACGTTATAATGGTGATTCAATGGGAACTTGGCAAAATCGTGGCAACAGAGCCAAGTTGGCGACTTTAGTGACTTGGTGACCCTCTGGATTCATCTAGAAATTAGTGGAGAAATAAACTAATTTCAAGATATATGATGCAAGCGGGTCTTTTTCGAGTTATCCGCGAGGGATATAAATAGAGAGATGCTTGCCGAAAGTCAGTCTGGTTTTGACTAGCGATCAGTTAGTATTGTTTTGACTGTTGAAGAGATTAGTGATTACTTAGGCTGTTAAACGAGGGTTTGGTTGTGAATAATATTTTATATACGTGTATTTTAGACACCCATAATTGTGTCTGAGTGCTGTTGAAGGTGTGAAGACCGTCTGAGATTTATTTTTTGAATATTGCTGCTGAATCCTGTATTTAAAGGATTGGATTTTCTACAATAAATTCTCATCACTCTTAAAGAACTGTCTTGTTCTTTGCGACTGATCTGCATAAAATCCTCGAACCCCGATCAGTGTAACAATATAATTCCACTTAAATACATGCAGTAAAAAAGATAATTGTTAATTTGTTAATAGAAGATACAGTAATTTGGTGAGATTGATCATAATTTATATATCAAGTGCGTCCACCTACTCAATAAATTATCTAGGTTCAAAAATGGATTCAAGAACTTTAGCTTACTTTTTACATAAACCACCTTTTTCCAAGATGAATATTTCGGAAGCAAAGTATACAATGCACATAGTAGTACAAATCTCATTAAATTCGACGCGTAGTGTTGTTGTGTGACTTGATATTCGCAGTATACCATGATGGGGGAAAATATCCTTCATCGATATCTCTACCCTCAGTAATTTCTTTCATGTTTTCAAATATTCGTATCTTAAAAATATATTCCATACACAATTAATTATTGTAATTTAGGATAACTCGCTAAGAGGTTCCATGGTTTAAACTTTTAACTTTGGTATTATCTACATGAAAAGCAAGTCTGCTTAGTTAAACACGCTTTCGGCATAGACTCGTTAAGAAACACACACATTCTAGTTCCTCACTGTTTCAGTTCATTTAGTAACATTTGTTTCTGAGTATTTGTGGTATCTATAAAATCTAAAAAAAAATTATTTTCTTTGAATCTCAATGAGAAATGTTTTATAATTTTGTTTTGATTAAGAATTATGCCTCAGTATTCGAGGTTCATATCGAAAGCATTTCCTGAAATTATACTTCTTTTGACGCGTTAGGAAAAAATGAGGAGAGTAAATTTTTACGATGCGCGTGCACAGCGTCACAAAAACTGACACCCTACATTTTAGGTTTTATATACATAGCGCCATCTAGTGTAGAAGAACAATAATACAAAGCTGATAAAATTAATTAACCTTAATAATACATACATTAAAAGTGGACAAATATTTTTTATTTAATTTATCTTTAACTGGAAATAACATCTGTTTAACAATATTCCTCTTACAAATTAATTTTTTTTAAAATTCTAGTGGAGTTTTTTTAAAAACAAATTTCAAATTTTACAATGCAATATTGCAAAGTAATTGATAACTTTTATTATCATTAATATTGCACTGTATGTTTCAACTGTTTCCAACAAGATAGATGTTTTGATGATTAAAAAAAATTACATTTCTGTAAAATATTTCCTTATAACAAAATGTTACTAGCTTTATCTTCCTTTAGAAACAGTTAATGGAAATTTTTAATTAAAAAAAATTATAAAATAAATTTATTTTGTGCTAAAAACAATTCGCATTTCATTATTTGTTTTTGTACAGTTAATTAAGTCACTTATTGATATGAAAAGGAGAAAAAAGGAATTAGATCTTCTATATGTGAATGTGATTTGTTTTGAACTTTTTATAAAAATTGTAGTTTTTTTAAAATAAAAAAATGTTACTGCACCATGTTTATAATTTTCAATTCGATTTAATTTATTATTTTAAAATAGGAATGTCATTCTTTTTCTAAGGAATTGAAGCATATTTTGCAGT
The DNA here is from genome assembly GCA_019973955.1 of Trichonephila inaurata madagascariensis. Lineage (NCBI taxonomy): Eukaryota > Metazoa > Arthropoda > Arachnida > Araneae > Nephilidae > Trichonephila > Trichonephila inaurata. The sequence goes on along the minus strand of BMAV01010152.1, from coordinate 191,603 downwards.
CAAATTTCCGCTTGAGCTGTATACACAGAAAAATATATAATAGCTGTATTAAAGAAAAAAAAATTAATAAACTAAAAATTTATCTCTTTGACAAATTAAATTTTTTAGATTTCCTATTTACTTTTTTTCAAAGTCGGAAACTTGCATATGCACAAAAATACTTTATATATCCTGTTCAAAATGATAAATCCTACACTACCGTAAATGTGCTTTTTAGCTATCGCATTTTAAATAAAATGAGTTTTTTTTTTTAATTTTATTTTTTATGTAAGAGGACCGAAGATGCAGTATACTTCTATGGCGTAATATTTCATAATATCAACTAGACATATAACTATCACAACAGACCTCGTAATTCTGAACTTATTTCAAATGACGAGGTCGACAACATTTCTAGCACCCCCTGTCCAAACTACCATACCACGACAATGGGAGGAATTTAAAGCACAACTCTTATTACTTGGCATTCCTGCATCAAAACTTCCAGTTACAATATCCCAGTTACGGATACGTAACGTAATAATTTAAATTTTTTTCAAACAAAATTATTTTAATTATTATAAATTTATTTTAACTCTATTCTGAAAAGTAATGTTTTAAATAAATGGAAAATTAAGATATTTTTTTATTAAAAACAAGTGATTTCTGATCAAGATTATATATTTACTGAAACAATTTATTGTAATAATGAATTAAATGAATTTATCTTCCACAAATGACAGCTATTAATGTAAAAAAGACAGTTTTTCGTTATTAAACATCAGCTCAAGTTAATATTTTTGTTGGAATAAATATATATTAATTTATTTTAAATTCACTGTTTTTTTTAAATATCCAAAAGTTATTTCTATTGCCAAATAGTTAATTCTTGTAGCTTAATATGTATTTATAGCCTTAAATTATTATAATGTCCTTGAAATTTTTTTTTTTTTTTTTATTAAAGCATTTCCTTGTAGTTGCTTCTGAGAACGAGTTATTAAAGAACCAAAATCCTTATGGCGATAGATAAAAATTTATTACTTTTATTAATTCATTCTCCGAAGCAACTTGAATATTAAATTATTGATCAATAACAAAATACCAATATGTATACTTTGCATGCTAAAAATTGTCCATTTTTTTTAATTATGTAGAAATAATTTTATTATGATATTTAAATAAACTTTATTTAACTAGATAATGCGTTATAATAAAACTTTCAATATATTAAATACCTTTTTTTCTATTATTAGTGTCGTTTTTTCAACAAACGTAGGATAACGCGAAGGATAAAATTTTTAGAATGAATTTTATCTTGTAACGCCAAAGTAGTATAACTTCTTATGTGTGTGCGTACGTAAGTACACACACATTTTATTTTAACTTTCGGCTAAAGTTTCTTGAATTATTCGGCTGCGTTTTTGAAAAGTTCAAGAAATTTTCTGAGTTTTGAAATTTATTTTTAACTTCATTTATAAGTTTTTGGGACCTTCCGTATTCGGTTTGTGAAAAAAATTTGCATACTTATAACACTCAATAGTTCACTTCATTTTAAAAATGCACAGCAAATTTATTGTGCTCTGATTACACTTCATATTATCAATAACTGCTTTAAGGTATCTGCCTACCCTAAAATCAAGATTTTTTTCAAAAATTGATCAATTTTTTTTATGATTTCATTTTAAAGGCGATCGTATTAGCTTAAAAAAAATCCCAAGAATTTTATTTTATGATCACTAGAACAAAAACTACAAGTATTTTAATAAAAGAAGATTCCATAATCTTACACAAGATGCCGAACTTTAAAATGCGTTTTACTCGAAATGTGTTTTTTTCGAAAAACTCAAACGGGGACGGCGATTGCTCTAAAATTTTTGAAAATAATTTGCTGAAATTTTTTGTGAACGTTTTGAATAACAGTAGAAGTGTTTTGACCATCAGATTTATCAATCATTGTTTTATTTCAAAATGTACAGTCCTTTATGTAAATATAATCACTGTTTTTTTAAGCAATGTCATATAGTCACGAAGATAAAGAGCTCTAGTTTTTGTAAAAATTAAAATATTTATTATCCTGGTCATTTCAAACATGAATAACAAAGTAATACATTAAAATTGAAAAATTGAGAATTTGTCCAAAAACTTTTTGTACAGAGAGAGCCCCGTACATTTTCACCATTTTTTTCCCTTTTTAATAATAATACAAAAAAATTTCAGTTTTCAATTTTGCGATTTTTTCCTTAAAATATACTAAGTAAATCTAACAATCAGAAGAAAATCCTCACATCTTCATTTTTCAAAAAAAAAAAATGTTGTCGCAAGTAGTCGGATACCTTAATTGATTAGGGAATCTGTAAACTTTGACAGATTGAAAATTTTTAAAACGTGACAATAAATAGCTACATGTTTGCTTTATGTACACTTTTTAAAAAACAACAAAATGATTCATTTGAGCTTGTCTTGGATTGACACGAATCCAACTCCTTTACTCCCTTTTCTTAGCTTTTACGGAGTTTAGTTTCCTTTTAGGAATCACTACTGTGCTTCTTGTGCACCTATAGTTTTAAAATAAAGTAAACATATATATATATATATATATATAAAGTTCGATATTTTTTCTTAAATTCTCTCTTTTATGGATTAAATTAATGAAAGCATTCAATTTTTTTTATAGTTTCAGGTCATTATGGACCTAAATGTACTGAACTAATAGTAATTTGTCTAATCTTCTCTTCCTATCAATTTATTTCTTGGTAGAAGTTAGTTCTATGTGCATGACAAGGAGAAATTATGTGAACAAGTGTTCTGCCTTTGACCTAGAAGGTAATTATAGGTTGAATACAGGGGTACACATTGAGAGATCTTGCTTATCTAAGTGAGCAAAAGTTTCCACAGGTTCTTACATGCGCCGCTAGAAGGCACTTCAAAATGACACTACAAAATGTCCAATATACAAAGACGAGTTCAGGAGCGCATATTCAATCAATTAAAAAAAAGACTAATACAAAAGATAGGCTGAAGTTTGATTACACAAACATAAACAACAGAGCCGAAGCAAAACAAAATACTTGTTGCCAAAATTAAAAATTAAATTTTGAAATAATTATTTTTTTCTTTTGCAATATATTTCATTCACTTTTAGAATTGTGATTCTAGAAGTGAACAGAGAGACAAATGAATAAATAAAAAGTATAAATAACTATGGCATGAATAAAAATATATATGTGTATCATATAAAGTTCATATGATACATATAAAATGAGTATATTATGCGATCCCCAAAAAGTTACATGAAAAACTCAATGGTCTCAGAAGCAAAGTTAAATATTGATATCTTGTGATTAAAAATCACATCAACAATTAGAAATTTACTAAATTTCCAGAATATTAGCTCTTTATATCTGTCCTCCAAAATACATATTAATAATTCAAATATACATAATACTTAAATATATGTGCGAATATCTTAATTGTAACTTTAACCTTAAAAGAAGATCATGAAATATTGCGTAACTTTTCAAACAGCAAATTATGTACGCCAACATATAATAAACATAGAGATGTTTTTCCTTACTCATATATCAAACCTGTAATCATACGCATTCAAGGTTATTTAAAATATTATTCTATTTTTAGCAACCTTCATGCTATTTTAAGAGTGAATTGATATTGCTAATTTATTTCATAGAAAGAGACATTTCTAAAAATAGTGTAAGAACCTGTGCAACCATTCTGCAAATATCTTCTTTTTTTTAAAAAAAAATGCATGGCTACATACAACATTACCTAGAGAAAAATGAGGTAGCTTTGAATATTTATTAGAAAAACTGAGAAACAGATTTATTTTCTGTGACTTTTCCCAACATAAAATTATTTAGAAATTAGTATTCACACATTATAATTGAAAAATTATCATAGCAAATGACTATAATTTTATCATTCCAAAAGTATCTTCTTTTTAGTATTTTTTTAATATTTAATGCACGTACAGAAATTGTGCATGATGTATCATCAATTTAATTCTAAGTTCGAGCTCTTTTAATTTTATTTAATCTTTTTGATCCAATTCTAAATCAAAACGGTAGATTAAAATTAGATTTTGTCTCTTCTTAAATTTAAGGTTATGAAGATAATTATACATTTTTTGGATGCATCATCTATAGATAAATTTAAAAGGACATAAAATCTCACTGAATTGTCTAGAATGCCTTGGCATCGAATAAACTTCTAAACTGTAAAAACTTATTATTCCGTAACCACGCGATTGCTTTGTTCCAACAGTTTTTTGAACAAAACAAATGTTATATTTCCTTTTTTTTATATTATAACATGCTTGCAAATGGAAAACCGATCTGCATAAAAAAATTCCCATTTATGATTAATAGCACAAATACAGTTTTTTAAATAAAAAAAAATCCTTATATACAAGTTCTGTACTAGATGTTAAATATAACTGTAATTAAATTTTTTAATTCAATCTTGTGTTTTTTTTTTAATATTTTTATACCAATTTAAAATTTGTAAAATCAAAATCAAATGCAGTCTGATAATTTCCAATTCGATTTTAATATGGATGAAAATTTTATTAACATATATTTTGTATTCATGAATCTTTTATGAATTAAATAAGAATTTAAAGGGACAAGAAATGAAGTATGTACAAGCAGTATTTTAAAATTTCATTTTTCAAAATTTTTAAATGCCAATTTTAAGAAAATTAATCTAAAACAAACAATTAGTCTCGCGCGCGCACGCGTTTCCTCAAACATTTACGAAGTTTTTATCTCAACTTTAGGAGTGTAAAACTGCAACAATTCTTCTCTGTTTCAAATACTTTTTACTAATCGAATTTGCCATTGAACTATAAGATTAATAAGAATTTTAATAGTATATTCTTCAGAACAGTATCGCAAACAAATTTTTACAACAAGAGAAATTAAAGAAATACATACTTTTATCAAATATTTATTCATTTTATTGTTTTAACCCTTTGTCTACCGACGGTACTTATAAGAACGACTTTAAAATTACATAGAACAACCATTTTTATGAGTATTCTGACAATACTTAGAAAAGTGGACTTCAAAGAATATTCCTGCTAAGATATATGGCAGCATGGGTTCTATAATGAGTATTTTAGCGGGAAAGGCGAATAGTTTTATAGCAGAAATTGCGTTTTCAGCTGACGGCATTTTCAGCGGATTGCGAAAATTATCATTTTTATTCCAAAAAAATAATTAATGTCAAAGTTTAAGTGTCTTATTTTTTTTTTGTATGTTAATGAAGACCTTAGAAAACGATTTGACTATTTATTTTAAGGGAGCAGTGTATATAATTAATTTCACAGTTGAATATCTTTAATTAATTAATTAGCTCTAACGGATTAAATTTCCCAAAGTTGAGTATTTTGTTTATGCCCTTAATTTTCAATGTAGTGATCTAAAAAAAAAATTGCATGAAAAAAAAACTGCAGTAAATCATAATGCGGTAGATAAAGGGTTAAAGTAAATTTTCAATTAATTTTGTTAAAAAAATTTTTTTTTGATATAATATTTATTTTAAGTTTAGAAAAGGCATTTTAATACATAAATAAGGAACATGAGATGTTGCAACGCATTTCATTCCTCTTTTTCCTAAGTGTCTTTGAATGTATCTTTATAATACAGCTTTCTTCCAACACGCGGCCTCATTAGAAACCCAGCAAAAAATCCTAAGTGAACCCTGTTTGATGGGACCATGACTAAAAATAGCATTATAATTGAAAACGCAATTTTATTTATTTATAGGCTATTATATTTTTAATTTGGAATTTTTTTTCATTTTACTACTATGCACGAAAATCGGCCCCGACACCTTTTCTGTTGATATTTATGCTAAATGATCTCTTGAATCTGAATATGCCCGCCCCCTCTTTGCCCCAACACCTAGCGTCCCTCTTCCCCTTTATTTTTTTATTAATGTTCGATAATTTTATGAGCATGAATTTGATTTGGAGAGGGGGTAAATCAGAGGTGTCAAACTCGCGGCCCGTAACAAACATTTTTGAGGCCAGGCCATTATATCGGACCACAATAATACACTCTTTTGCAAAAAAAATCGAAGCACCAAGAAGGAATTGTCTAATTGTGGTGACAAAAACATCGTGTTCAAACATGCAAATGATCAAATTTTCAAGACCAATGAACATGAATTGCGGTCGTAGTGCTCATTTTTGATGAGCACATTACAAAATATAAAACCGGTAATAGAGGCTGGAAATTTGCCTTTTTTTGTTTTCACCGTTGTAATTCCCTAGAGTAAAAACGAATAATACCATCACGATCTTTTCTAAGACATTATAGACAACTTAATGACTTCGAACGTGTTCTTATTGTCGTAATAAGTGAAACTGGGTGATAATATCGAGCAATAGGTCGTCACCTGCAACATACAGACACAGTTGTGCAAAGGTGCTGGTAGCAATGGTTCCTGCAAGGAACTTATCAACGAAATGAAGCCTCTGGAAGGCCAAGATTCACAAATGCGAAGCAAGATCGGATGATTCTTTGACAGACCGGAACTGCTCCAAAAGTATCATTGTCTACTATTCAACGTCCTGCAGCCTTTTCCATACTCCCCGTGGTATCTACCACCATTTCACGTCGTTTGGCTGAGGCGGTGTTACGTTTACAGCGGCCTTTAAGATGCTTGCTTTTGACCCCACAATATCGGCGGAATCATCTGCAGTGGTGTCGCAGTCGATCATTATGGTTACCTGGACTGGCATCACATAGTGTTCAGCAATGGATCTCGCTTTACTCTTGAAGCAGATGACCGTCGTCTTTCGTATCTGCAGAGGCGGGGCCAGTGGTCTTAATCAGCCTTTGTTTTACAAAGGCATGCAGCCATAACCCATGGTGTGACGGTGTAGGTTGCTATCTAGGTCAGTGCTATCTAGGTGCTAGCAGGTCATTTCTAGTCATCCTCCATACAGCTCAAAGACAAGTTGATACCATCCTGCGGCCGGCTGTATTGCCCCCTCAATGTCACGTCACCCAGGGGCTAGTTTCTAACAAGATAATGCCAGACCCCATACCACTCGCATATCTCTGGACTGCCTTCGTTCCGTTAATACACTTTCATGGCCAGCCAGTTCATCAGACTTTTCACCAATCCAACGTTTCTGGAACATGGAAGGGCGCCAGATTTAAAAAATAAAATGCCAAAAACTTTTTTTTACTTTTCAAAAAATACTCAAATTTTAAATATTTAATAACAACTTATCAAATTCAAATTTTTTTCTTACAACTTCTTCATTTATTAAACTAATTGTATGAAACTTATTTTCCGTGTATCGAACATTTCAAAAAAGGTTCACAATTTATTTCAACATTTAATACAGTTGTGAAATTTTGTAAGTATAAAAATTTCTACTTTTATCAACATACAACTATTTTTAAAAAGGTACATTTTCGTTTCCGGGGCCTAAAAAGTTGTAAGGTGAGTGAGTGAATATTAGAGTCCCGCTGTTTACTTACTCACGAACTCTGATAGCGAGAGGGGAAGGGGAATTTCCATGACAATATGTTATGCATTTAAAAATGTTCGTGCAACGCAGGGGGGAAATAAACATATCTGACAAAGAAAAGAAGCGAAAAAATTCCGAAACAGGGAATTTTAAGTTATACACTCGGTAAAAGCCCGAGCAACGGAGTAGGGGGAGGGAGTCATTTTGAAAAAGAGTATTAGAAGTGCTGATTTTGTGAAGGAAAGTGAAACTTTATAAAAGTAGAGAAAGCCCGTGCACAACGTCGGGCCATGCAGCTAGTGTCTTTTATATCAGTGATCCGCAACCCCCGGTCCGTGGATCAAATGGTGCCGGGCCGCCTAAAGAACATTTAACTATTGCCATTTTATTTAAAGTAGTGCTTTTCTCTCGGATTTGCGCAACTTTCTACGGAAATCACTTTACATTCCACCTTAAATCACTTTTATTAATTTTTGGTGTAATTATATTTTATTCTGCAGGCATATTTATATATATATATAAATGCAACTAAATTAAAATTGTTAAATCAAAACAATCTAAAATATAAACAATCAACGTGTCCCACCCTCAGTGGGCCGCGGTAAAATTATCAAACGTTGATCGGTCCACATCGATAAAAAGGTTGCGGAACACTGTATTATATGACGCGATGGACTCTGCTACCGATGTACGCATGCGCCAAACCCATCTGCTTTGTATGAAGCCTTATCTTTCGAATGCAGTGCCTCTCGCTTCTGTAAGAAAATCCGTGTAACCGTAGCCTTTTGTTCGAATGAATTATTTTTGTTTCGCCGGAAAAATAAGTGTAACAGTAGAGCCATCAATTGCGAAATTTGATACGAAATGTGGAAAAACCACTACTGAAACTTATAATTTATTGAAAGTAGTATGGCAATGAATGTTTATTGCGTTCACGTGTTTTTAAGACGACCAAGAAGTTGTTTAAAATTCACGTCAAATGTCAAAAACGAGTGATATAAAAAAAAATCGGTTATATTTGCAAGTACATGTGCGACTGCCGAGACTGTAGATAACGACAAAATTCCGTATGGCAAATTTTACATAACAATTTTAACAAGTAAAAAGCGTATGCCAAAATGGAGCCTAAAAATCTCACATTTGAACAAGAAACAACTCGGAAAAATGTTTATACCGACTCTAAATGCCTTTGAAAATGACCCAACCTTATTGGGAGGATTTATTAACGTGTGGAGAATCATGTTTTTTTTTTACTCATAATCTTGAAACGAAGCACCGATCCATATACTGGAAGAGCTGTTCTTCACGAAAGCAAAAAAACCTAAAAATCTCTAACTAGGCAATAACAAATTTTTTTTTTGTTGAATATCAATGAAATTATGCGCCTTTATTGGGTTTCTGAAGGTGAAACTATTAATCAACATTACTGCATTCATGTTCTTGCTGAACTCCGTGAAAAAATTAAGAAAAAACTACTCTAATTGAGAGATATATTACGTCGCACTATCCAGCTACACGAGGGTTTTGGCGACGGACTTAAGTAATTTTGAACCAAGGTCAAGTAATGAGGATGATACCTGAGCTGGCACCCCTCCCCTCTTTTCGAGAATTGCGAAGGAACAAATCATGGATTCACCGCCAATACAATGTGCCAGCTCATTCCTCAATGTCTGTCTCTCAAGAGGTTTCTAGCCCCAATTACACAATATCCTAGTCTTAGACTATCCATCTTGTTTGCAGCATCTTGTACCATGCTAGGTCTATTTGTTTCTTAAAGTGAAATCTGTATTAAAAGAATATAGATTTGAGTTGAATGAAGTTGTAAAGAAAGAAACTTAACCTTAAGTAGTCTATATCGATCACTTTGGAAGTAACTGGCTGTATTTAACCAGGTAGTGATTATTATTGTGGGTTTCAATGAATGGAATATACCACATTCACAGATACTACCTACTTATGTAATATTTTCTTATACTATAAGCACATTTATCTGTCAGCACTATTAAATTTCGAGAGTAAACAAGCATATCTATTTATGTGAGGCTGTCTTCTCATGAACCCCTGAAAGCAGAAACACGCCAAAGGTATCAAAAGAGGGGAAATAATTCGAACCTAATTTGACCACGTAAATTCCCAAAATTACAATACATTAAAAAGATTCATTACAAGTGTTAAAATCAGTGATTGATCTACCCGTGCAATGCCATATATCGTACAGAGAGTTTGGTAAAAGGCAGGGGGAAAGATTTCGGATATTTCCGTTATTTTTAAAACTGCCATCCTTTCTTCCGTACAGGAATTGGGGGAAGAGGGAGTAAAAATCCGAAATGTGACAGACTGTGTTTATTTTACAAGAAAATTACTTTTCAAAATAGTGACACAAAGCATTTTTTTCCCCCGATTTTTCTTAAATGACAATTTTTACGTATTTTTACGAAAAAGAAATTCCAAACACTATCTCATTCTCGTCTTCGTTATCAATCACGTCATATGTTTTGAAAACTGCATGCTTTACTCTTAGATACAGAAATTTAAGAAATCAGATTCCTAAAGCTTTTTTACAATTTTTCAAAAATTACTCGAAATTTAACTTATACACTTAATAACTTAAATGTTTCTAAAAAAAAACTCACGCAACTTTGATAATAAGATCTAGCACTTGGGATTAGTGTTTTGACGAAGATTGAAAGATTTATTACAGTAGCAATCTGTTAAAATTGTTAACTGCAATCAAAAGAAATGTATTTATTAGCAATACACTGCGTAATCCATCGACAACATTTAGTTACTAAAAATCTGAATAATAGATTGAATAAAGCTCTGCAATTAATTATTAATGCAGTTAACTAAATCCAAAATAACGCGTTAATTACACTGTTTGCACAGTTGTGTGAAGGAAATGAGAAGTTTCATCTTTGACTTCTTGACACTGCATTAAGCTGGTTCTTCAAATTCTTATACTTGATAATATTCTTTCTACTTTGAGACAGTTTCAGAATTTTGGGATTTGATTATAATGAGTTAAATTAAAATAGATTAAAATAAAAATCCCAGTTTTATTTGTCAGAATTAATATAAAGGAGTAGAATATTAAACGTCACGAATTTTCCCAGTGTCTCAATTTGTTACAAACAATCTGCCAGGAAGATTACCTTTCAACTTACATTCTACATTTAAATGCCCTGTATCCAGATTTTGAGTGAGTGAATATTAACATCGCCCTATTCAGCTACACGAGGGCTTTCGGCGACAGACTTCTTAATTTTTAACCATAGACAAATGACGAAGACAACATCCGAACTGGCATCCCCTCTCAATTTCCACACCAACGAGACGACGTCTGAGCTTCGACATGTTTAACGTGCATCGGTTTCCTCTGCACGGCGGATCTTGAGTGGTACTAGGCTTGAATTCATACACGCCGGTCTCAAGTCCGTGATTTCTATCCAGATTTTGAAACTAGGTTTGAGAATGCTTTGAGTACGGTTATACCACAGTGGAAAATCAATCCGTAGGGTTACACTAATAAAAACGTCATTACAAGAAAAAATGATCGAATTAGGCATTAACGAAGGTCTTTATGCACAGTTTTGAAACCGATATTGCCAATTTCGTTTTAAGACAGGCCTGTTATTTATCTCCAATTATTGAATATTACGAGAAAAGTTGTTTTTTTAGAGTGAAAAGGAGTTTCTGTGGGATTGCTAATCTCCAGAACAAAACAAAAAAAATCATAGTTTAGACACTATTAACCCAAGAGATGTGGAGCCAAGCCCAACAAATTCGATCCCAAATGTTGAAAAATTATTAAAGCCCTAGATTCATCCCTCATTACAAGCATTTGTTTGTTCAGTTATTCTTATGCAACAGGTTCTAAATTTTAAAATTTAAAGTTAACACGTTTTTACTTTAAGTTTTTCACACCGCACTTATCTACAGCTAGAAAATTAAGTACCTTTAAACAAATAGCACTATACCAGCTACAATATTCAAGTCGAATTTATAGAATTTTATTGGAAAAGCTGGAGTCCATCCCTAACCGGAGAACATGCGAAGTGGCGTACGAGGAAAAATTTGGGAATCTCTCCAGTGAAGGAAAAAGGCATACGTCCCGACAGAAGGCTTCCAGCACCGTTTCGAACAATGGAAGATCCACGTAGAACGTTGTTGGGATAGAGGGGTGTACATTGAAGGTAATAAATAAGTATGAAATTGAAATAAAATGTTTCACATAGCTTCAGTCTCTTTATTTGCTACATTTCGTACTTGACAGATTCGTAAAGGCAAGGACCGCCGACCACAGCCTTTTGATCTTTGATTTCTGTCAGTTTCACAAGCTGAAAAAATCCGAGAGGATGCTTTTTTTCAAAGGGAAACAATTTAAAACCTCTCCATGGTTGCTCCATGCCTCCATGATCAAGATGAGAACCGTTATTGTTTAGTCAACGAATGGTTAGCACTGCATTATACCAAACGTTTACAGAGAATTTGAATTTGTTTTAAGAAATAGCCTAATATATGCTTTGCGTTGCACTGTATTCCTCGTTTTAAAGTGTTAATGGCCTACAGCAGTGCTTCTTAAACTTTCAATATTGGTGACCCGATATTCAATCATAACTTTCATTGCGCCCTCCCCCTTCCATACAATAACAATGCATTGTGTGAATACAATACTATACTTTGACGATAAACCTATAATACGACTTTAAATTCTTAAGTGCCACCGGCGTGTATAAACGTCTCACTCAGGCAGTGAATTAATTGCCCTGGACTTATGTATACGTCTTTCCAAAGTACAATCTTCTGCGAAGGATTTACTAATTTCACAGAATTTGCTTATTTATTCCTTTTCAACCCTTACCCCATACACCACATATGCTCGCTTACTTGTTAAATGGTGGCATTGGGGAGCGAATCGCCTAATTTTTAATCTGCCTTTAAGGGATTAATTATAAACCGTACGAATAATCAAGATAAGTGTTAATTTTTACATATAATTTCATATATGACAAGCCCATGGGGTCACTGGTAATTATTTTAAATTTGTTCTTTGTATTGCTAAATAAATTATAAAATGCATTGTGTGCAGTACTGATATATTTATAAGTGTAAATTTGTAGTTAATTTTGCATTGTGTCAGAATGTATTTTGTTTAGTAAATTAATAATTTTAATAACCCTTTGTTTTTTACTTTTCAATATGCTCGAGCCCCGTAGGGTTATCGCGCCTCCCTAGAGGTTCGCCCCACAGTTTGAGAAACACTGGCCTACATTGCGTGTTCGAGTTTAAACTACTTTTTGAATGTCCTTGGTAATATCTCGAGTTGTAATTGTTTTGACTTTAACATAACATTCCTAAACGGTTAAAACACAGCTGGACCTCTATTTAACGAAGTCGCTAAATCCCTAAAAAGGTTATACGTATAATTAGTTAAGTGAGCGAGTGAATATGGGGTTTCCTGGAGCAAGAGGCAAATCTGACTATACTGGCCCAAACATAGGATAATTCGTTAAATAGAGATTCATCTTTCAACATACTTTATGAATTAAAAACTTGTTTTGTGTGGTCTCTAGATTCTGTATATTAAAAAAAGCAATTTCACATTATTTTGAAAATTAACACATCTATTCATTTCATATATCTTGCCTATCAAAATATCTGCAAGGAAAACAAATGGGGGAAAACATTGTCCAAGCATTGTCTGTATTTCCAATTTTAAAAAATAATTTTATATTAAAATTTAATTTTTTAACGACATTTTCCATTTTTAAACCTACAAGTTATTCTAAATATACATTTCATAAACAATTTTAATAAGGACTCTTAAGGACTTCTTTGCGTCCTACATTCAACTAAAACTGATGAATTCTGCTTATTTCCCCACCCCCCCCCGAGATTTTTAGAAAAATTACTATTGCCTCATTGCTCTAGGTGAGCAAGGCTCCGGGTAAAACCAGTTGAAGCCCAATGATCCCCATAAAAATGGGCCAAAAGAATACCTTGAGTTTGTCTAGAAATATTTTAAAAATAGGGAGAAAAATTAAATCACAAGAGAAAAGTTCGTTAAATAGAAAATGCATTTCGCTATATATTTAGAGGTTATTTAAGAAAATAGAATGTTCTTGGTTCTAGGAAAAATTCTGAAGATAGATAAATTCGAGAAAATTAGACGTTGGTTCGATGAGATTATATGGAGGTTTGACTGTATTTGATTTAATTAAGTTTATAATCCGGTATTTCCTTTTGAACACTACAAATAATATCATTCGATCGAATCTTAAGATTTCTCTATGATTTTTGTGGAAGTTATAAGTACAAATAACTGAAACAATAAAACTTATTTTAATTCATAAATTTATTAAGATCACTTAAATATACACATACAACAAACACTTTAACAAAACTAGGAAGATAAATAGGCGACGGCTGCGTAAAATGTTAAATAGGTGTAATATATACACTTCTGCACAACACAAACATAAAATCACAATAGAGATCAATAGGTTCATTAATCCATATGAAACATCCCGTGGATGGTAGGTGGCAGTTGCACTGATCTTGGTACAAAGGCCCTGCCCAGTTCTTTGAATGTTTTAGCATCGAGCACCATCAAGAAATCACGAGTATCTTCCGCAACATCAATAACTACAGATAATAAAACTCCTGAAAAAATAAAATTAACAATTAGTTTTGAAAATGTTTTCACTCTGCACTATTTATAAAAACTTTAACCTCAGTGGCGACTTTATGAATTTGGAAAAAATGCTAGTTTGGCTTCATTTACGACTCATAACAACCGCTTGTTAACTAAATAAACAATAGAAAAAAAAGATTAGAATATTTCTAGAAGACTATTGTAAAAGAAAGCAATTAAGATGAGAAAAACTCCATATAATACAACTTTTTGCTCTTAAACAATTGTACATCAATCTATGCAAAAAATGGTATTGCGTACATACTAAATGTTTTTATATTACTACATTAATGTCTTAGTTTTAAAAACTTATTTATCATAAAATGCAATAAACATTTCTTTGCTAGAGTTTTAGGATAATTACCCAGTAATATCCTCTAAATGATTAATTTAATCGAATTATTAACCCAGAATTTTACATCTCGCAATTTCCGCGAAACTTCATTGTTATAAACTATTTTTTTTACTTTCCCTAGAACAAATTTAAAAACCAAGTAGCATAATGTTTAAATACAAGGCATACAAATTCATGCAAACTTTAATATTAGTGCATGCGGGAAATTGATATTCCCTGTAACATTAGAAAAGATTCTAAATATCGCGTTGATATAAAAAGATAAAGATAACACTAATCATGAAGAAAATATCTTAAAACCAATAAAAATAGTTTAATTTGAAAAATTCACATTATATGAAAGAAACTTTAACGATTTAAAACTGAATGTTGTTTTGAAAAACAAAAAGAAAAGAGTTGTCTCGCCTGACATTACAAGAGTTCCAAATGCAATCAGTTTTTTCTTCATGATTTTAAAAGGATTTGCATTTGTTGATATTAATATATAGCCGAATTTAAAATTACCAGAAATAAAATTTGAAGACTTATTGAAAGAAAATTCCTTCTCCCCTTCCTAAATTCATTCTTTTAACTGAAGTTTAAAGCAGTGAAAAATGCTTTGGGAAAAACTTTAAACCTAACAATTAAACTAGGATCATAATATTCCCGTTTTCAATACACAAGTTACCATCTCATTTTAATCTAACTTTAAATTTCTAAAAATCTATTGAAAAATACAGTTTTGCGTACAAAATAATTCAACATTTAATGATGAGTTCTAGCACTTATTATACAGCGCACACTTTTCCTCCTAAGGTGAAGAGTTTACCAATGAAAAACATTTCCCAAAATTACGAATTCAATTATCTAATGTGTTGGCGCCTTCGAACGTAATTGGCGACTTCAGGGTTGCCAGAATAAACGTATGTAACGCGCCATTTAATTATTAGAAGAGAAAGCTGATGCAACTGATTGAATTAACATGAAAGGCATGATGCCTTTGGGCAGAGTGCTTTACCGCGATATTTCTTAACCCTGTAAATAGTCTTTAAATGTTTGTGTGTGCGAGTGTAGTGCTGTGAAGTTATGTTTAGTCATCAATAAACTTATTCGTATACCAAGGACTCTTCATTTATCAGATAGAACATTAAAATCAACGTTACAGTCCTCTTGATCTCCATTGAATTCTTGATGATCCATAATGCAAAAATTGAATAGTTTAAAAATGAATTTAAAGATGCAAAATCGTACCTTCAAAATATGCTTTACAGAAACCGTTCCTGAAAACTTTGTGATTTCGATATAGATTTCACAATCTCTTCAAAATTTAACTTTAATTACAGGGAACAAGGCCGACTTTCTGACGATACAATAAAGAGTCAACTTTGACTCCCGAAGATGAATCTATTTTAATTTCATTGACCTTAATCACGATACGATACAGTAAAAATAATTGAAAGTTACTATTGATGTGATAAGTTTACTATACAATTAGGTAACATACGAGACATCCTTCTCATGAGCTATTTGAGGGTCACTTCACGAAAATCGAATTATAAATCGATTTTTCAATTTTGATTGAAAAATAAAATACCGTTCTTTTTCTTTCTAATGCAATTTAAATTTTTGCTCTAGCTGAATTAGAAGTATTTTTAATATTTTTTTAAAAAGTTGTTTACGTTTGTCAAACCCTAAAACATCTGACTGCCACGCCCCTTTCAAATGAAAACAAAAGACACATGCTACTTTTCAGCCTTATAAAATAGTTTAAATTGATCAAAATAATTCATTTTGATCAGCAGCTTATTCAGGAAAGAAGTGAAGTGAATAGTTGTAGCTGTTTGTTTACTTTGTGGTAGCTTATATGGGAAGTCGTTAAATAAAGAGCACATGCTGTTTTTATAACGAATTTTTGCAATTTTGCAGAATCGTTTTTTTTATCAAAAAGATTTTATAAATATGCCTCTGTTTAAAAATAAAACACTTAAAAAACGAAAGTTTGGAAAAATAGGTACGAAAACTAAAACTTTCGAGGAATTAAATGTTGCATAACAGTCAGACAATTGCAACATAGATAATTCATTTTTGAAAGTAAAGTTAGGCAAGTTTAATAAAGAGCATGTTTCTTTTTTAGATTCATTTGAATGTTTTTGTGAAATGACTGACATTGTACTGTTTTCTTGTGCTTTGAAACAACATTAATTACATAAATAAAATGTAAAAAACAAGGTATTCACATAAATTTATGTTGCCAAATCCAGGGTTTGGCTACAAAATTGTTAATGTGTTGTGATTTTTGTGGTGTTATTTAAACATTTCTTAATACCAAGTTTACTAAAGCAGTAGTTAATCAAAAAAGATACAAAATTATATGAAGTGAATACTAGGCTTTTATTTATGAGGTATATTAAAAAACAAGCAGTTACGAAAATATTTTGCGGAGTTATGAATTTGTCACCTCCACCAAAGTGGTTTTGCGAGTCCATGCATAAATTAAATAACGCAACATAGAAAGTAGCCGAAGCGTTTATGACGTTAGCTGCTGTTGAAACAATAATGCAGTAATAAATAAGGAGGTCCAAATGTACCGGTGGCTATCGATGGTACCTGGCAAAAAAAGGGCGCATACTTCTGTAAATAGTATTGTTACGGCAGTTAGTGGGGACACTGTGAAAATTGTTGATGCTAAAATATTATCGAGGAAATGCTCATGTAATTTTAACGGCTATGTACATTGCAATGAGTGTTCAGAAAATGACGTTGGAAATAATACGGGAATGGAAGTTGAAGGTGCACTTTGTATCTTCCATCGCTCAAAGGCATTGCATAATTTACGATAACACGATACTTGAACTATATGGGAACTCTAAAGCATGCAAAGCAGTTATAGAATCTAAACTTTTAAGAGATGTCAACATTAAAAAATTAGAATGTGTTGGTCATGTTGAGAAAAGGTTGGGGACACAACTTAGGGTATTTAAATTAAAAGGAAAAGAGCTCAAGGACAAAAAATCTCTAGGATGGCATAATAGATTGCAATTTATCTATTTCTGCATCTGTCAAAGATACTACGTTTTGGCTATTCAAAACAACTCAGTAAACTTGTCAGCCATAAGACAAGCTATTTAGGCTATATTTTTGATCAAATCTCCCCAGATTTGAATCTACGACACGTTTTATGCCCCATGGGAGGTGACTTGTGGTGTAGATATAATATGTCCATACTGAAAGGTTACACATATAAGCATAAACACGACTTGCCTATTGCAATTAGAAATAGCATAAAAAAGTATTTAGAGGTCTCTAATCTTTAACTTTTATCTAGATGCTTGTTTGATAAAACTCAAAATTTTAGTGAAAGCGTAAATAGTATTTGGTCTTAATCCCAAAAACTGTATTTGTGAACTTTAAAAACTGGAGTACATGAGGCAATGTCTTTATAGAATCAAGGTTTTATTACTAAATTAAAAGTTTTAGATGTATTAACCATTCAACTCCTGGATTTTACAAATGTCGAGCGTTGCAAGATGTAGATCATGCGTGCATTAAGAAAGCAGAATAAGCAGTTTTACAATGAACCAAAGAAGCTAGAATTAAAAACAAACAATTAAAATATAGGCAAGAAGATAATCTTGCAGATGACACCAGCAATTCAAGTTATAGTTCTGTATGCATTAGTTAATAGTAAGTTTTTACTTTAAATCTCTATTTCTCAAAACTGTAAATTTCAACACAAAAGGAACATTTTTGAAAAAACTACTTTTTTTATAGCCTTGAAACTTTGCACATGTGTTAACACTATACAAATAAATATTTAAATGAGAGATTTTGTCAAAAAATTTATTCAAAAAATATTAATGGATTAAAATGTACAAGAATTTTCACCGTTTTAAAAATTTTAACGTGTTACTCCACATATGAATTTTTTTAAAAAAAACTAATCAAAATTTTGAAAAATGCTCCCATTAAAATAATAAAAACAATATAATGAATGCTCACAAAAAAATTCATGACTGTACAACCTGCCAATTTTTTAAAAATTGGCCTTAAAATTGGTCATTTTTAACATTACGGAGATAGGGAAAATGCTGCGTGAAGTGACCCCCTTAATTAGCATAAAAAAGTGTACAAAACTTTGATTCAGTGGGACATTTCCTAAAAAGTGATTTAATAAATAGGGGAATTAAGGCAGTCTTCGTGTAATGTTAATGAATGGTGCTCGTATTTCGGACATCTTTTCGGATATGAAAGAATTCCATTCTACTCTATTCCGGCTTCGCCATTCTGTAGAGAACTCCATATTTTATTATGCTTTTTTTCCCCCATCAGATTTTTTTTCTGGTAAAAAATGTGTTTGGAATTTTCTTTTGTATCGTTATGACTAAAGAGGTATTCATTCGCATGTTGAAATAAAATCTTGGAGAAATGCACACCAAAATTTTAAAATGTACAAGTCTCATCACAAATTTTTTTATGAAAATTAAGTCGTTTCTGTCAGAATTGTGCTCCACGTTTAATTCAGGATATCGTACATTTGGCGAAAAGAGCCTTAAGTGAAAATGATTAATGGAATCATTTATAAAATTTAATGAAAGTCTTATTTAAAAAATTAGCATACTACATCGATAGTCATATTTAAATATATATATATATAACTGATTTTCTTTAAAAAAATCGGTAAAGTTTTTCCTATATTTATTAAAAATGTACTGTACTTTTTAACCAGAGAGTGGTAACGTGGGACATAGTAACCCCAGGCTCTCGATATCTTCAATACTGGGTTGATTGATTGAATATTAACGTCGCACTGTTCAGCTACACGAGGGCTTTTGGCGACGGACCACGTAATTTTGAACCATGGTCAAGTGACGTGGACGACACCTGAGCTGGCACCCGCCTCTCCTAACTACCACACCAACGGGAGGACATTTCAGCTCTCGACAGATTTAACGTGCATCGCTGCCCTACACGGCGGGTCTTTAGTGGTACTGGGCTCGAACTCATGACAAGGTAAGCTACGGTCCGATACCTATACCACTCGGCTACCGCGGCCACCTTTAATTCTGGGAAACACTGCTCATTACCAATGATTTCGTATATGACAATAGTCATGGGAACTACAATGTATTTGTCGCATATCTCCCTCTTGTGGGGAGTGTCCATCGCCATTAACAAAATTCAGGTACTTTAAGGCATTTAGTCTTGCATTCTCTTGCACAGTATACTTTTGAGAATGGGATTCGAATTGATACTGTGTATAGAATATCCAAAACTTACTTTAAGCTTTTTACCCAATCAATACTAAATATTTAAAATTTAGAAACAATCAATTGTTTTTTTTTTTGCGTGCAAAATGGTCTTAATATCCTGCGCTTAACTATTTTAGGAAACAAAACATGTTATACAAACCATTTATAAAAAAAAATAGGAAAGTATTGAAATATTCTCTAGATACAGATAACGTATTTTTTTTAACCTAAAAACAGATTTGGATTCATTATGTTGCATTTGACAGCTTTAAGTAGTATTCTAATTTAACTTGAGAATTTTAACAGCTGCATCATACAACACCTTTATTAATTCAGACACTTACCATCATCCTCTTCTACCGACCCTGGCCTTGGAACGTAAACTATTTCACTTGGATACATCGTATTAGTTTCCTTCCATACAGTCATTTGGCCTGTCACGTTATCTAGTTTAACCAGCTGTAAAATAAATTTCACTCAGTAAGACAACAGAACCTTAAATATTATATCAAAATGGATTATTTCAATATTAAGTATTCTTAACCCGATTCATTCCACTGTTCGAAAATATTTGAAACGCGATTTTCGTTATGATTGGATGTTGTAACCTTTGATTTATGCAATGATTGGATCTCGGGATTTTTAAAATATATTCTCATATTACTTAACTTGTAGCAAAAGTTTAAGATTCTGTTTAAACAATGACAGCGAAGGAATCGGTTCCTTGAATTTAATTTAAAGGGCTACGTATATTTTTTTATATTTAATTTCTTACGGAAACCTTGTTTGAGTTAGAAACTATTATAAATGAAACTACGCTAAGGGTTAATCTATGAACACTAAGTTTCAAACTTCCACACCTCATGACAGATTTAAATGAGTAATATTAATGTCGCACTATAAAGCAACATGAGGGCTTTTGGTAAATGAGCCTCGTTACTTTGAAGCTCGGTCAAGTTTCGAGGACGACTCCAGAGCTGGAACCCACCACCTTTACTTTGTACCACACCAACGGGAGGACGTTGCAGCCTCGACATATTCAAAGTGCATCGGTCCTCTCCACACAGTGGGTCTTCAGTGGTACCAGGACACGAACCCGCGACACTCCAGGTCACAAGTTTGTGAGCAGAATCAAGGCCGATGATTGAAATGTGGATCACATTACGGCGTCACATGTCCATTTGAATGCATTTCCACTAAAAGCCTTAAAACACCCACCATAACATTCTTACAGTAACGCTCCTTATTTAAACTAAAATTTTAGTTTAAATAAGGAGCAAAAATATTAGTTAATGCATTTTGAATTATTCAGAACTTTGCGATTCCTTATTCATAGTTATTTTTTACGATTACTTATTTTCTAATAGAATATTTTCCTTCTAAACTATACAAGTTTTTATTAGAACTTTAGTTTATAATTGATTCAAAATTCTGCTAATATCTTCTTACAATTATTGTAGTATTGAAGATTTAAAAAAGGTAATCTTTGTCAAATATTTAAAGTTTTTCTTAAAACAAATTTGCATTTTACTTCAACTGCATACCGTCACCCAAATCTAAAGATTTTTCAGCTTAAAACTGGGATGTAGTATTTGAATATTGTAGCAAATTAAGAAAAAAAAATGAAATTTTTTACATTACTTTCTGACGGTAAAAAGATGATACAATACTTAACCGAATTTGCAAATCTTCCAGTTTCGAAGACTCCAGTGCCGTATATGTACCTGTACTTCCTGGTATTGAACATGGAGTAATTTATAGTTGGCATTTCAAAGCCTAAGAAGAACGTAATGCGATTATTAATGAAAAATTCAGAGTGAAATAAAGTCGAACTAATGAAATTTTATATGAATGACAAGAAATAAAACTCAACAGTTAACAAATTAGAATTATTATCTATAAGAGAAATTGTATAATTCATAATCCATAACTTAAACACACATGATGATGTCTTATTTTGACAAACTCAAAAAACTTATACATATATAATCGAAAATAATATGGTGTACACCCGATGATACATTAGGATTACAAGACTTCAAAAATAATTGGTAAACTTATAAAAGTGAGGCATAATTTTAAATTGCTGGTTTTTAAAAAAGGCTTCTACAAATATCCACTGCATGTCAGATTATAATTTTGAGCATGTCAATTTTAAACTCTACAGACAGCTTCGATTATACTACGAGAGTAATTATTAATCTGTATGTTACGTGAACTTAAGTTTTGTCAAAATTTAAAAACCAAATTTAAATAATTGAAGGGATAAAATCAGAAATGGAGGAAAATCTCTAGAAAAAAAATTGGACAACAGAAGTGAATAAACATGTTTCTTGCTAAAAGTTTCTTTTTTCCTTCAAGTAGTCCAATTTTTTTTAGATATATCGCCAATATCACAAAGGCATTTTGTTATTGTAAGCGGAAAAATTGGTAATGGAGAAATTAAAGTATCTCTAATTACTTCCAACAGACTATACGCAAATATTCGAAATGACAAAATGGACAAATTAAAACAAAACTAACGCTAATGGATCTAGCGCACAGTTCTAGTGGAAGAGTGGAAAAAGTCCCTAATTTTCAAGAACAGCTCGCCGTCTCCGATGCATTGAAGCTATTTCATGAAACTCTGTTCATTTGTAAAGCTTGCCACCAGATTCAAAGTTTGCGCAACGAACTTTACGTTCGTTTAATAGGCCATCTCCAAATGCGGCATTAATGTTTCAGACAACTGCTACAGCATTATGATCATTCTTTCATTCATACAAAAATACTTTAAAATTTTGAGAATTCATTTCATGATTAAACATGAAATCATAGAAAAATTACAATATTTTTAACTAAAACATATCAAAGAGAATACTGTTTTAGCTTTA
>BMAV01010152.1:142859-163967 GCA_019973955.1 Trichonephila inaurata madagascariensis | reverse complement strand
CAGACAGTTGTATTCATGGCGAAACGAATGACTGGAAGTTTGGAATGCCAATTAGAATGATCGTCTCCGACGAGTATTGCAAGTCGAGGTTTAAGGTCTCTGTTTTTTCTCTCTACTGGATTAGACTGTGGTGAATAAACTGGTATTAAGTTTTGACTTATTTTTAACCTACAACAGATTTGCTTTACAACAGCACTGACAAACTGTGTTCCGTTGTCACTGATAATTCGTCTCTGTATGCCATGACGCATGAAAACTTCTTCTATGAGAGTTGTAGCACATTGACGTGCACTGGCTTGAGAAAGGGCAAATAACTCAACCCACTTTGTGGCACAATCCTCAACAATGAATATACATTGTTTACCCGAGTCAGTTTGAGGCAATGGCCCAAATAAATCAATAGCAATGACTTCAAATCTTTGTGAGTAGACTGGAGTTCTAAGCAAACCAGCAGGCTTTTGGTTTGTAGCCTTAAAACGAGCACATTCTGGACATTTCTTAATATAATCGGATATGTACTTTTTCATGCCTGTCCAATAATATCGTTTTGCGATTTTCTGGTATGTTCCATCTTCTCCATAATGTCCAGCCATCGGATCATTATGATGCCTTTGCATTATCAATTCACGTTCAGCAGTTGGAATGACTAACTGAGCTTCTGCGGAATCAGCATCATGAACATAACGATATAAAACACCTTGATTCATCAAAAATCCACGTTCAGTCCAGTTTGCATATTCTTCAGTTTTCAGAGGGGATTCAAAACTGTCGATGATTTCTTTTAAATTATCATCTTTAAGCTGCGCCTCGCGCATG
This sequence comes from Trichonephila inaurata madagascariensis, assembly GCA_019973955.1. Lineage (NCBI taxonomy): Eukaryota > Metazoa > Arthropoda > Arachnida > Araneae > Nephilidae > Trichonephila > Trichonephila inaurata. The sequence continues at coordinate 163,151 of BMAV01010152.1, read as the reverse complement.
TCCTTACAACTTCGGGTTGGCATATCAGCTATCGAGATATTGGCTTCGCAAAAAGATTCTTCTTGAGTAACTGGATGGGATAACATGTCTGCAACGACATTTGCTTTACCAGGTATATACTGTACTTTCAGGTTGAAAGACTGGATTTCAAGTGCCCATCTAGCAAGTCGTCCGGTTGGAGACTTGAGGTTTAGAAGCCATTTCAGAGGTTGGTGGTCGGATGCCACGGTTATTTCTGTTCCTTCAATATAGCCACGAAATTTCTTCAAAGCCCATACCACAGCAAGGGCTTCCCTCTCTGTGGTGGAATAGTTGCGTTCTGCTGGAGTTAGCAGTCGACTAGCGTATTCTATAGGACGTTCCTCAGATCCTTCTCCTTGAAGTAAAACTGCTCCAAAGGCATAATTGCTTGCGTCTGTTCGAATAATATATGGCTGAGTACCATCTGCTTGTTTTAACACAGGAGGTGTTGTAAGACAGTTTTTAAGGGTTTGAAATGCATTTTGTTGGTCAAATCCCCATTGCCATTGGACCTTCTCTTTTGTAAGATAACTTAGTGGACGTGAAATCTTTGCAAAATCTTGAATATATCTTCGAAACCAAGAACAAGTTTGCAGGAAAGATTGTAGTTCTTTGACATTTTTAGGGGGTGGAATATCCAGTATAGAGGCTACTTTTTCTGGATCAACTTCTATTCCTTTTTGTGTAATCCAAAATCCAAGATATTTAATTCGAGAAGAGGCAAAATGGCATTTTTCTCTATTTGCTTTAAGTTTGAAAAGTAAGAGTCTTTCAAAAATAGCTTTAAGATCAAACATGTGTTTTTCAAAAGTTTCTGACAAAACAATTATATCGTCTAGATAAGGTAATGCTAGAATGTCTTCCAGACCATTACAAAAACGGTTCATCAGTCTATGAAACGTAGCAGGTGCGTTGCGCAAACCATATGGCATCCGTAAGTAACGGTAAGTGCCAAAAGGACATACAAATGCTGTCTTGTCTTGATCTTCAACATGCACTTTAACTTGGTGATATCCTGCTCGCAGATCTAACGTAGACATGAAAGGAGTGAGTTTTGCTTGATGTAGCAAATCATCCATTCTGGGCAGTAGATATATATCTGCAACTGTTATTTCATTTAACTTTCTGTAATCAATACAGAGGCGAAATGTTCCATTTGGTTTTGGTATAAGTACGACTGGAGAAGCATACGGAGATTCACATTCTTCTATTATGCCTTCCGCGAGAAGTCTATCGATTTCTTGTTTTAATATTTCTTTCTTGGAAGGATTCATCCTATAAGGTGGCACTGCCACTGGAAGATGATCTTTTGTATTTATACGATGTTCAATAAATGGAGTAGGCTCTCCCCCTGGTTGAAAGCATTCTTCATATTTTTCCAATAGTGAATTTATTTCCGTTGTTTAAGTGAAAGATGAGTACCTTCATTTTCCCGAAGTTGACAAGGATGTGGTTCAGTATTAACAGTGAGAAGAGCATTGATGTTAGGAGGCGCTTTCACAAAATTATATTTTCTGTGGGATGTTTCAGTGAAATACCACTGTTTTCTTTGGAGATCTAAGACGATCCCTGCAGCTGTTAAAAAGTCAATGCCTAGAAGTGTTCTGTTGCCTTTAGCATTTTTCAAAACTATTAGCTCCGTGGGAATTACTTTTCCTTGAATACCAATGTCTACAGAAGTTGTCAGTATTTCTGTGGTTTGCGTACGACCATCAGCTAGAGTCATCTGCATAGTTTTTTCTTCAAAATTCAATCCTTTTTGTTTAAGTAAATGATACAATTTTTCACCAGCCACTGAATGTGTAGCACCAGTATCAGCACAAACTGCTGCTTCTGTATTACAAATGGAAATTTGAATACCAATGGGATTATTTTCACTGGAGAAACTAAAAGTTTGATTGATTTAGACTTGATGACAAGGTATCATCTTTTTGTCTAACTGGGTTGCAAGTGTGGCATCTTGATCGAATGATTCCGGGAGCACCACATCCATAACAAGATACAGGAGTTCCGTCTTCTTTTGTATCAACGATTTTCTTTTCAGGTATTCTGTCATTTGAAGTGGGATTCCGCCTACTGTTACTGGGAACCCCGGTTTCCCGCCTACTTTGACCGAGGAAACCTGACAGAGAATGTTCATGTGACAGCAACTTAGGATTTCGTGTGTAGTTACTTCTCCAGGGACTGGACTTCATTTCTTTTTGTTTCCAACTAAAGTTTTTGTTTTTATTTCGCATGTTTTTAACTCCTTCATATGAATCTAGCTCTTATCCACAAGTTGTAGAGGATTGTTCCAATTACACCACTGGTCCAAAAAGTGATCTTTGCAATCTTGAGATGTTTTCTTTTTAATTTGATCTGTGCCACAATCAAATCTTTCAATTCTTCAAGCGTGGTAACTTTGGATTCTTTGAGCCACCCATCAAAATATGTTTGCAAGTCAAAATAGAAGTCACGCCAGGTTTTTATAGGATCTTTGGTGTGCCGGGAAAACATCTGCCGAAATTTTTCTGCACTTAATTTAAAGCGTTTTAGTAGAATTTGTTTGACTTTATAATAGTCTTGAGCATCAACAACAGATTCTTTTGCGATTAAATTTGAAACTTCAGTCGGTAAAAGACCAACAAGGTACACCACCCACTGTGGAACTGGAACTTTTAAAAATGTTAATTGCCTTTCGAAGAGGTCTAGAAAAATTGTTACATCAGTTGTTTTTGGATCAAAAATCGGAAATAGCTTATGGAGTTCTGCAGACTTCAACATGCCAAAGTTAGAAGACACCAGCGCAGAGTTTGTAGTTTTAGAAGTAATTTGAAGTTTTTGCAGTTCAAATATTCGTTGGTTTTCCTTATCTCTTTCAGCTCGCAATTCGAGCTCTTTTCTATCACTTATAATACGATTTAAACATTCTTTAGTAAAATCTACATCATAATCTTCACTTTTTAAGATCGCGTCTTTTATGTCAAGAACTTTGAAATTGTCTGGTATTGATATGTCTAGCGTTTCCGCCAATTCAAGGAGGTCCTGCCTGCGACCTTTTACTAAATAGGCCATCGTGAAATGTCACTTGAAATTAATTACAAATTTATTCTTTATACTTTAAATTAAATTTAACCAAATGTTATTATATTTAATTAATAATACAGCATTATACCACATAAAATAGTATCTTAATTTGTTACAATATGCGATTCGAAAAAGTTTTCATGAATCACAACATAAAAATGTTCGTTCTTTTCACTTTTAATACACAATCAAAGTAAAATTACTATCAAACTTTTAGATTAAAAAAATCCATCAAAATGATCGGAAAACACATTTGAAATATATCATACCACAAGTAAAATAAAAAAAATCATATACGCATAAATAAAAGTTCTACTTAGCCAAAACAAAATTTCTTATTAATATTCAAAAAGAAAAATAAGTTATTACACTTTATACCATAAAAAAAACATGCATAGAACTCAGAATTATTTGTTGAACGTTTCGTACAACCTTGAACCGTCTTTTTTTTTTATTTTATTTATTTCCGCTTACGCTGCATAAAATATCTCATCATAGTTTTAAAAATGAATCATAGCTTAAAATTCTAGTAAGAGCAAGGGAATGGATAAATATGTTTTTTTCTTTTAAACCACTGAATATTTTATGTAACTGAGGGAAATCTCTTAAGTAATACACATTTTTCTACCAAAAATTATACACATAAATGATTTTATCAAAAATAGCACATAACAAAAAACAAAAGTTTCAGAGCATTAATGCTTTTGAACAAAGATTATAATCATTTATAAAAAAGAGAATACATATGTATATATTGTTTTGAGTGTTCTCACTTTCGCTTTTAAGTAAACAACGTTATACGCATTAGCTTAAAACAAGTCAGTATATATTTAAAGAACATGGAATATAATGTAAACTGTATATTATACTACTGTTTAGCAAATTACATTTCTTAAAATAAGAAAAAGATTTCTTAATTCAATGAGAACAGTTTATATAATTTGCACAGGAATGTACAGAAATGTTTTCTAATACTGAACAATGAGACAATACTTAAAGAATTAAGAATTTAACTAATAAATTCTTTCGGATATTAAATCCAATTTGCACTAGGGCATGCAATAATGAAACGAGTATTAAAAGTATAATACTTTAAAGAAAATTCAAGATAAAAAGCTTTACCTCTTCTACGGGTGAGAACAGAATAATTAAACCATATAAGTTGAACAACGTTAGTGCTGTTAACCTGAAAATTAATACCGAGCAATGGCCAAGCTTCTTTCTGCAACTAATACACGTTGGGCGTCAAATTATGACGTGGTGGGCGCCAAATGATAAGGGACAGACGGGGAAGGGGTTCTTTACTAAGTCCACTAGTTTTAAAACACGTTTATTAGACAAAACAAACACATTTACATACATAACTAGAGAACTAACAGTTGACATAGAATTGAAAGGGATCGGAGCGCATGCTAATTACGTCCTTACAGTTCCGAAACTTGGCCATCACTGAAGATTGTTCTGTTCGCTAGAGGGCGAGAAAGTCTCTTTACTGTTAATATGGAAGAATCTAAATAACGGGGGGTTACACAACTTAATACCCCCCGGAAGACAAAAATGTGCAAATTAAGCACTTATTTATGGAAATTCATCGTTCACAAATGTTCGAAAATTTAGATATTTGTAAGTCTTTATGAGTTATTTCCCCCACGAAAAAAATATTCTGGGTCTAGGACCAATTTTCAAAACTGAAAATTATCCACAGGCGACTAAGGAAGAATTACGATCTCATGACCATGATCAATTTGCTACCGCTAGCATACAGCAGCCCTTTCAGGAAAATTAAAAATACTTTCATATTTATTATTCAAATTTCAATTTGATGCTTTTCCCCCATTGAAATCCGTTTCAATCCATTGCGAATTTTTCCGTTTTTATTGCTGGGGCTTAAATTTTAAAACAAAAAAATGCATTACACACAAATTTATTAGAAATGAAAATATCGAAGTTAGAATTTCAAGATACAGAATAAAATCGTGCTGCCATCTACATTTGTAATGATAAATTAATGTAAAACAAGAAAGGAAGAATTGTAATTCTTCCCCAATTAAAAACTATCAGAGGAAATTCAGTTTGTGAATTACAATTTTTTCATTATCCAAAATAATAAAAAATGGTGTGTGGAACGCCACGCGATAGGAGTGAAACTTTTTTGGAGACGTTGCAACATTGATTTACTATTAGTATTACAAACTAACCGTGTACATGTCTCAATCCCCTAATTTGCCTGGAAAGTATTTGTGTCGAATTTGGTCTTTCTGATACCAAATCCAAAGTAGGGTTTTGTATACCCAGAAATCCTAGTACATTTTCCATTATATTTCGATAAATTTAGTATACTTTTCCTACTTAAACTTTGTCAGAAACTAACATTCTTTAATGTCTTCCAAATTAATTTCCAGTAAAATATTTTTCTGCATTGCAACAGGCGTTCTCAAATCTCATCTCTTAACCATAATCTATCGCAAATCGAACACCCGTGACCGAAAGGATTATCAACGAATAGCTTTCGAAATGGGCGAGTGAATATCAACGGCGCAGTGTTCTGTTACACGAGGGCTTTTGGCGACAGACTTAATTTTTAACCATGGTCAAGTGAAAAGGACGTCACCTGAGCTAGCACTCTTCCCCTCTTTTCCCGAGTTGTGGAAGGACACGTCAGGGGTTAACCGCCAAGGCAATGTGCCAGTTCATGCCTCAATGTCTCTCAAGAGGTTTCTAGCGCATCCCACAATTTCCACGGGTATGAATTTTTTCCGATATTTACTGTGGAACCCGTACTGTTCCCGTTTTCATTTACGCTTTTATGTTCATATTTGTATGATCTAATTCTATATTTTAAAATAAAAACTCTTTTACAACAATTTTGTATATTTAAACTCTAAAATGTAGATTTAATATGTAGATTTGAAATACGTAATATAAACTAAGCAGCGAGAGGGAGTATTGAATGAATAGCAATTGAATTAATAATTCAATGCAAATGAAAAAAATTAGCCTCCGAACACATCGCCATGTAGCCAGCAATCCAAGAATTCTATATTTTAAAATAAAAACTTTTACATCAATTTTGTACATTTAAACTCTAAAATGTAGATTTAATATGTAGATTTGAAATCCGTAATAAAAATTACGCAGCGAGAGGGAGAATTTAATGAATTGCATCGCAGTGAATTGAATTAATAATTCAACGCAAATGAAAATTAAAAAGGAAGAAACAAATTTGCCGCCGAACACATCGCCATGTAGCCAGCAATCCAAGAAAATATTTTTAAAAAAAACACGTTTTTGCTTCGAGATCTATTTTGTCTACTCTGTAATACACACACTGCAACTCGTACAACCGTTGATAGATGTTCTCGGGTCTGGGGAAAAGGACCCCAATCGGAAGGTGGGCAATCATCCAACTTTTTCATGGATATGATGGTGTCCCCCCCTTTCCTCCCGCTGGCCATCTCCTCACCATGGCGACGATTCGGGGGGGATGGGGGAGCTACTTCCGGGGCTTTTTTTCACTCTAACGCAAAACTGGGCAAATTTCTCATTCACTCGAGCACAAAGTTTCACTTCAAAAATGCCTAAATGTACAAAGGGATTTTTAATCAAGTTCAAGTTTCGAAACTTTTATGAAAGAATTACTAGTCAGAATGACATGAAATATGACATCCATATGCGCAAAGAAAATGGGAAAAACGAGGCCAAAAACTAGTTCAAGATTGTTGTAATAGATTGAACTTTTTATGGAAAAATGAACAGAAGCCTGTCAAGCACAACAAATCCGAGATAAAACCGTTTCCATCAGTCAGTGAAGGTTCTTAATCGCTTCCTTTTATTTTTCCTGGTTTGTCACCTGTCATGACAAAGTATATGAATACTGACCACGACCGGAAAAAAGGGTCAGAAAATCTTTATCATAAAACAGCTCGCTCCCTGTAAAGCCGATGCCAAATCAGATAAGATTCCACCACCTCCACCTGTTTCAAGCAGCTATCTGTAGAACACAAGTTCTTGAGCTTAAAAACAATTTCCAGAAAAATATGAATACCTCTGTGTAAATTGTATAACTGAACTAGCAGTCCACAGATACGACAGAATAAGCAAGTTCACTTAGTTGTATAGCATCTTCCACCGGAACCCCATTTCATTACTCCCTCCAAATTCAGAGCTAAAGATTCTCAGTTGAATGAACTGAAGGCGTTATAAGCAAAGAAAGCGATCTTAAGGAATTAATCTGTGATGGACCCAATCACTGTGCTGGTTGGAGTACAACGTAGAGCTGTTCCTCAATCCAAGGCACCAAATAACTCTGGAAATAAACTAAAATTAATAATATAAGCTGAAACCAAAGACTTTCGATATCCACTTTTGCTCTGAAGCATGCGAGTTTAACCTTTAATAAAGGTTAACAGAATGGAATAAAATGATCAATTCTTTGGTGCACCTTCTGTTCTTATTCAAGACTTACTATTAAGTCACACTCTATATATTTATCTTTGTGGAATTATGGATTCCACCGACAAAAAATTTGGAACCTTGGAAGTTTCTTCAGTTAAGAAAATTCACCGATAAAACAGTTATATTTCCCCTCATTAGGCATATTTAATTGGCTTGAACTCTTATTGCATCCTTCAGAAATCAACTATTTTTATAACAAGTCTTACTTTTCGTCCTGTTTACTAATATAAGGTATAGTAAGGTATACATACCGAGGTGACTCGTAATCTAGAATCCCGTAATTGTCTTTCACAGAGATATTTCTAGTTTTCATTTTCAAATACGAGCTTGAAAAAATTGTTAGAGCCCAAATGTATATTGCGCTTTGAAATAGCGGGTATGCAAGGATGTAGGTATTTACGCCCACACATTTGAGAGTGAGACAGCAAACGAAGGTATGCGGCCTGTTGCGAGTTTTCCTATTTATGAGTGTTCTAATTAGCGTATAGTAGTATATTTTAAAAGCATGCAATAAAGTCCTGTTTAAATTTGCAAAAAAAAGTGTGGAAGTGAATGATTTCTTGTAGTGACCGAGTTCCATCCTGACCCAAGAAAACAAACGTAAAATCACTACGTATGAACACCGGGTTCGAGTGACTCTACAATCTGATATTAATACCAAAAGTAAGCAAATACTCTTGTACAGTAAATTCCTAGATTTTATCAAAACACCGTTTTCGAAAGTTAACATTAGCTTGATCTGCACAGATGGAAGTACAATTTCAAATTGCCAGCAAATCCTAGAAAAACTAAAAAAAAATTTCATTTCCCCCCACCACTCAACATGCAAGCAACATACAAATGTAGACATCAATCAGAATTAAATAGATCTAAATTTTGTGAGAAGTTATCGTAACTTGTGTGGATCATGCGAACGAAAATGCTGTTGAGTAACAAAAACAAGTAAATTTTCGACCTAAAAAATCAATGGTTAATATTTGTCGCAGATACAATGGCAAAGTAATAATCCAATGGATTAGTTTTAAATACGAAGGAGAGTCTGAAAGTAAGTTTCCCCTATCGATTGTGGTCAGAGTTGTGTATGAAAGTCAAAACATAGAATGAAACATTAAAGATAAGACAGCCTTATTTTTCCTCATAAGTACCACACAAGTACATTGAAACATTTGTCATACCACTTGATAAGTTTCAAAAAGGCTTCAAGAAAAATTCAGGGCCTTGCATACGGAAGAAGTGTTACTTTTGTGAATTTTTTGGAGGTTGGAATCATCAATGGTACGCGGTACTGTGACGACCCTGTCGAAATTGAGAGGCAATTCGGAAAAAGCTATCTGGGTTTCTCAGATCTGGCGTTCTGTTGTTGGATAATGTGAGATCTCACTTGGCGACGGCAACCCAAACCATATTACACAACTCTTGGTTGGGAGCGCCTACACCATCCACCGTACATTCCTGATCTCGCACCAAGTTACTTTCATCTGTTTCCTTCTTTGAAGAGGAATCTAGCCGGACGGCGCTTTGGAAGCAATGCTGGTCAAACAAGCCGTTCTTTCGTATGCAAAGCCCTGATTTTTTTCCTTAGAGGCTTTTTGAAGCTTATCAAGCTGTATGACAAATGTCTTTATACACCTGGTACTTATGTGTAAAAATAAAGTTTTGTTTTATCTTTAATGTCTCATTCTATGTTTTGACTTTCACAGAAAACCCTGACCTCAATCGAAGGGGGAAACTTGCTTTCCGACTCACCCTCGTACTTCTGTCACCCTTTTTGGAATTTCAGCCAAGACGCCTAGAATCAGAAGGTACACATTTCACAAAGGGCTACGAGATAAAAACAAAACTGATAGCCCGTACTGTATTGATTACAAGGCTTCGAGACATCCAGCATCTAAAGCTAGTTGTATCCATACATCAGAAAGAGCCACGAAAACAGGAACAATTACAACAGGGTTAACAATGTAAACTACACTCGGGCAGTAACCGACATTAACAATGAAATATTTCACAGAAGACCTCCCAGAGTAAAACTCTGAGAAAGTGAATAGACTTTCAACATAAAACGAGACCAGAATTAAAAAACCCTCTCATTTAAGTAATTCCCATTTATAATAACTTCAATAATATGATACTACTTCGTGTGAATTTCAATCTTAAATACCATATCGAGATTGTCCCCATGTAAATCCAAAATAAAACCAGCAAAAACCTCTAATCAACCTAGAAGCAATGTTTTACTATAATGACCAAGTTTCTTAAACTGATCGAGTGTTTATATGAAGCAATCTGATTTTTATCCAGGAAACATTTGTGGTGTTACACAGTGGCTGTCTATATTGTTTCAACTCATTTGTTAAAGCTTGTGGCAATACTTTTTTCTGTTATTAAAAACTCTCGCCAACACTTCATGGCAATCCGCAATTCCTGGTTCCGAGAGCATTCTTTTATTTTACAAAAGTAGATTCTTAAGACTATTTATTAACTTATTGGTTAAATTTTTAGTTTTTCCTTAATTGAACACTCTTTAGCCACTTTGCCTTAATTTTCTCTCCATTACACATTCGAGACAAAATCAAAATGCTAATTTATCTAATTATACATCTATCGTACGATAGAATTACTCGAGTTGGCTGCAATCAAAACTCTAGTTTTCATTAAAATATCCTTATTTCACACATTTTCGACTTCTTACTCGACAATATTTAGAGTAGCTATTTCATTTCATCAGTTTCCATGTACGACCACTATACCCTAGATCAATGAACTCTTGTCCTAATCCGTAGCAATTGTAGGGTTTCGTTTGAAAGGGTACCACTTGCGCTAGGAAGAAATTCACTAATGTACGCAATAAATCGGGTGACTGCGATTCACTGCAAGGATTTAAGTATTCGACGCCCTACAACAACATTTCCCAACTTGTACCACGTGTACCATTGGTGATACGCGAAAAATAATCAGTAACACCGGACAGAAAAAAGAAAAATTCTAAAAATCATAGAAATGTTTTTTTCCTAAAATACATAAAAATTTTGTGAATATTACACCGTTAAGTTACGAGTACAGTCAATGAGCAAATATCTGATCTATAGTTTTTTTAGTGCACTTTTAAATTTAGCCGTTAGCCATCAGTAACTTGAGATGCCACTGCCACTATTGTGGTGGCGCTGCATTCTCGTTCACATCACCGCGCGGCTGAGAAGTGACAGGTTGTGATTGTATCACTGTTTCTTAAAATTCATTGATACCTGTATTGGTTACTTTTTTAATAAGTCATGGATCAGTAAAGGAAAAAGCCAAAATTCCAAGAAAAACACGAGCAGTGATGTATTGCCCAGTTCTGCAAATAACGGGTCTGAAAAATCGGTACGAAACGTTGAAATCACAGTTTTTCAAAGATTCGTAAAGAGAAAATACGAGATGAATATATAAAATATGGATTTTCGTATATTGGAGACGAAAAATGTCCTCAGCCCAAATGTGTAGTGTGTGATGCAGTGCTTCTAAGCAGATGCACTAAGCCTTCCTATCTTTCGCAACATCTATATACAAAACATGCGGATTACAGAAGCAGGGATGGTGATTTTTCAAACGTTTAGATGAGAGCAAAAGGTCTCGCGTCTATTTTATCTTGCATTCTACATGCTAATAAGGATATTAAACGTGTAGTAGATCTTTGTTATCGTATTAGTTACCACATATTTGAATAATGTAACCGCACTTGATAAGAGAAAAATTTTACCTTGTGCAAAGGATGCCGTTGGCCTTATGTGATTGACCTAAAATATCCAAAAAATTGCATTTCTCTTCCAAACAATATGGCATCTAGAAGAATGCCCGATAAGTCTTAAAATATCGAGGAAACTGTGAAAGAATGAAATTGGTAAATGTTTACTAATGCAAGTAGATGTCATACATAACAATGCTATATTTCTTGTTATTGTTGGGTACATTAAAGACATTGGATTTGATTATAATCTCTTGTCATTTTCTCTCCACACGCACAACGAGTGAAGAAATATTTAAAGCTATTGATTATTTTTTTTATTGAAAGATTAGTTGGTCAAACTGTTGTGGATTGTGTTCTACTGGTGCCAAGTCAATGTCAGGTTTACATATCGGTCTTCGAGAATGCTTCTTAAAAATAGCTCCTAATGTAATTTGGAGCCACTGCTGATCCATAGGCAAAATCCAGTAACAAAGCGCCTCTCGGAAGAATTTAATCTCGTTCTCAACGATGTGGTTAAAGGTTGTTAATTTTATGAAAAACAGCTCTACAAACTCAATTTTGAAAGTTAGGTGCGAAGACTTGACAAATGCTCATACATTTGACACTTTCAAACAGAATTGAGATGGCTATCTCGTGGTAAGGTACTAACCCGCTTATTCGAACTTAGACAAAAAGTAGTTTTTTTGTTTTAAGACGGTCTTTTTATCTTTCTTCGAAATTTTATGATATTTTAATTGGCTTCAGGCTCTGGCATATTTGATATTTTTTGTATATAAATGACTCTAATTTAATCATATTCTGTCAAGAGTATGTCATGAATAGCGTTTGAACAACCACGTCATTACATCCCTTCAAACAGCATGCATGCGAGTGTTTCTTGCAAGATTACTAGTCCTCACATTACAAATCCTATTAGGTGGATGCTTAGTATGTATTTCATAAGCGTTAGGTTTATCAATCGCGACCATTTTCAACAAACTAGTCCAAAAGATCTTCCAATCTTAATTGTGATTTCTAATTAGGGAAACATCCAAAGCATGTGTTCAGTTGCAAACATAGCTGGATTTGAGCAGCATATTCACAACATTATCCCAAAGGCCCTTTGATCTGTCGTTTCTCGTTTAGTTCCAGAAAAGTGGACAGCATATGGAAAATTTCTTGAGCAAGTATCATGACAGTTAAAATCTTTCATTGTTGTCACCTCAGAACACAATTAAAAATTCATTCAATTTCATTTTTCCTATCCAAGGATAAATTGCGGTATTATATCTGGCTCGATCGACTATCAAGGATCTAGTGCCAGAAATCTAGATAACTTTGAGATGTGGAAGTATAGAATATTGTAACTACAATGTTTAAATAATTTTCAGCTCAAACATGTTCAGATAATCCGATTATATAACTTGCAACATATTATTGCTATGGGCTAATGAAGTCATTTTCATTGTAGTTTATTTACTGGACTACACTCATGCCCAAAATTAAGGTCACAACATATATTTTTTTAAATTAACTACTTACTGTGTTGCCCCGAAATTTGGCTCAGAGACAGATTACAATGTCAGAAAGAATAAAGCAACATAACATGATGAATTTAACAATTAAGGTACAAGTCGTATCAAAAGGCGTGAAACGTGAAACAAGAGAAAGGATTTAATTCGGGAAAAGTCTAATATTGAGTTATCACCGTGCACCGGTATACATGTTTCATAACGAGCTGTCGTACTGTTTGCGACTGTTTGTTTGGAGCAACACAACCAATTCATCCGAAAGTGCGACTTTTAACTCTTGAGAAGGAAGTTACGCCGAGAGACGCCTTTCCCTACACTATTCCAAACATATTCAATAGAGCTATGATCCTGGGACTCTAGGATCAATCCGTACAGCAAATACCGCTCCTTCCACCATTACAATTTTGTGTGGCAGTGCATTACCGTCCATAAAAGCGTATTCCCGGGCCATTTATAAACCCAGAAAAAAAAAAGTCTCGTAAGCTTCCTAAATCTTATCCCTATAATCTGGAGATACATAGGACGGAGGAAAGGAAGTTCAATTTTCTCTCCAGATAAAGACAGGAATCACTTTGATACATTTCAACTTACTGAAAAGAACAAGCATATTGTGGAATCCTTAACTGATGTTTACAGCTCCACAATATCCGGTCTTTTCTGTTGGACGTAGGAAAAGGGATACACCAGACTGGGCACCGGGCGAAAAAGGTCAGTCGCTGCAAGGCGGCAGCAGACCGTTTGCCTGTAAATTCTTCTAGACACAGTAACAAGGTCACGGACATGCTGAGGGACCATTGTGTACTTATGGCGTCGTGCGCTTAATGCTAAGTAGGAGCCTATTCAGATGTCAATGATCTGCGTCGGACCTTGGCCGTCCTTTTTCTTCTCTTCCGACAAATGGCGACAGAATCACTTGTTTGGAATCTATTCCATAACCGGGAAACAAGAGTTGTCTCGATGGTTAAAAGTGGAACGAAAATTAAGATTGGCCAGCTTCAAGCCTGCCAACGGCTCTTCATCCCAAGAAATCTAAACTATTATGAGGTCATTCTCACTACAAACAGACTAGAATTATTCAAATGCAATATTCATAAAACTGGAGGCAAAACTTCCATATGCTTGAACGGTCTATCCAGTAGTTCTGCATAAATGAATGCTAAACTTTCAGCCTAAACTGAAGGTTGATATTGTACTATCCGTTCTTCAAAATATATAAAATAGTGGAAACTTCAGCACATCCGGAAGAAAGTACTCATCATTTTCAACCTCCGAAAAAAGAAAATTGAAATGCGCGTGATAAGAAATGTTTGGCCCTTGGAAAAGGAAATTATGGGAAATTTTTCGTAAAAACAGCGCAACCTGGCCGACAAGAGTGCTAAGTCATGACTTGCTGACTTACGATGAATTGAATATATTAATATAGATAAGTGGCGCAACAACCCCTGGGGGTCCAAGGCCTACTGTGCCTAACTCTGTATGCGTGACCTTGGGGCCCAAAGATGCAGATGTTCTGGTCAGGTGGTCAGTCTGATGCGAAACCCCCAGAATTTCGTTACCAAGCAAGCACGGTCATTTAATCGACACTGAAGGGATGAGAGGTCGAGTCATCCATAAACACAGAAAAGTAATTGGAATATTGACAGATGTTTTGAATGAATATAAATTGAAACCCATAAGAAACTTGAGTGTTTTTTTAAAGGCAGAGAAGAGCATATACATAAAATTTTAGAATATCCCAATGCGAAAATCTTGTTCCTCGATTTGAATTTACAATCACTGCAAGATTCAATGTGCTTGTCATTAAGATTTATAATAAAAGTTTTGAAAGCAGAGCGAGCAGTAGTACTACTCAACACAAAATGTTAAGGAATAAATTTCAAGATAAAATAATTGAGCAAGAACTCGTGTGCCTTGAATCTATTGATTGCAGATGATGCATATACTGTCAATCAGCAAGAAGCTAAAAAAGCACCAGAACACGTAAACAAAATAGAGGATAGCATGTAGTTGACGCAAAATAGATTCCTCAGCACAACATCCATAGTGGGTAAAACAAATGCCTTATAAATTATGAGCAATACAGATATATTTATACGCTCCCGTACGAAGTATTTGAAGACGCCTTTAAGATATTTACCTTTTTTCTAGAAAGTTTTCAGGTGTAGAATTGTGAGGAAGGAAAATAAGTTTCTAAATTAAAATCCTGACAAAGGCTAACTTCATTGACAAGATGTGTTCTCAACTTAAACAAAAGTATTAAAATTATCAATATAAATCCGGTTTGCTTAAAAAAAAAAACTATCACTACTTCTATTCTGGACGATAAAGAATAATTTCTGACGCCTTGGGCAACAATGCTGCTAACAGCAATATGTAGTTATCGTTCTATAATACGCATATCAGAGCCTGGATAACCGAGTTGCCAAGACAATTCCGGTGCACCCGAGCACGGTTACAATCAACAAGAAATTCCCGGGAATCCCCCTCCGTCTCTCATCCCTGACCTGGTTTTCCGAAGGGGTGGCGAAGAGACCGTTGTCGACGATTTTACAGTTACCTTCGAGGATCATTACGATTCACTGGTTGCAGGTAGTAGCGCTAAAATCCAAAAATAACAGCCCATTCTAGAGTCTCTTTTGTGGTGATGGTAAACTGGCTTACCTGGATACCATCGGCTCGCTTGGTTCCCGAGATCCCGCGAACGACACCGTTCGTCTCGGATCTCACGGAAATATGCTTCCTTAATGAGTAAACTCATCTGCTCGGATGTCATCAGGTAGTCGAGAACATTTATATTCAATTTGTAACAGGCAAATGTCAATACTAGACCCGTCTCGGTGGCCCTTCCACGTCTAGAGTTTATTTGTTTTCTACTCATTGTACATTGTATCACTTAAGTTGTTTTTTAGCTTTTTACTGGCCTTTTTGGCAACGTCCCTCCTTTCGGAGTTGTGTAGTATTTTGCTTCTTTTTTACTACCTTGGCTTTTCTATATTGTTTTTCAGGTTCTACAGAGACCGCCCCTGATCCTTTCCTCGTCTACTGGAGATTTTCCAGCTATCCTCATTTTCAAGTCTTCTACATAGTTGCCCTTTGGTGTTCCTGAGGTTTCAACTGCCCATCTTCGACTTTTAAGAAATGGTCTCTGAATGCACATTATGTTCGCTTGCTGTTTCTCATCGTCACCGTTTATAGCGACCATTGTGCTTTCTGGCTAGATATCTGCCACCTTCGACCTGTCTCTTCTCCCGGAGAGCTTCTGCTACTTATCTCTTCAAATTCTGTCTCATGTAGCCGTTTTCCTCAACTGTCAGCTGTCTAATCTGCCGCCTACGATTGCTAGCGGGTTATAGTCTTCCACTTCACTCTTCAAACCTTCTGTAAACATTGGCCTCATCCTAGTTCCGACCCTAGTCTCGTCCACGGATTCTTGATTTCTTGCAGCTACTCCGACGAACTTTTACTTTCTCACGAACTTTATAAACTTTTTGCCACTGCTGCTGCTAGACGTATTGCTCCTTATTGCTCTGAACATTTGAACATTTACTACAGAAATATGAGCATCCATTTCTTTTTGTCGGTTGAAATCTTTGTGTATTATGTCTCCTGTATGTGTAATATTTTTGTCGCGCCAGTTTCTCATTGTATTTATGCTAATTGTATCCATTGTCTTTTCTTTCCAAACTTTGATCTTTTTAGGTCTCTACTACCTTATGGTGGGTATTTCTTTTGCTTAATCTTAACTTTGAGACTTTTGTCCTCTATGTATTATAACTCTAGCCGGTAGGTCCCGAGCCGATTTTCACCTTTTAATGGCCAGACTTTCTTCTGTGCCTTTTAGGCTTTTATCCGTCTTGGGAAGCCCTACGTCTTTTCTATTTTACTACTATCCACTGACGATCCTTTATCCATTCTACAGCTTTTTTGCCCCTAGCTCTAACTTTTTACTTTTGGCGGTGTTATGCGATTAAGATTATGCGGTGTTGCGATTACATCATCCACAGAGGAAAAAGCCCTACCACCGAACCAAACAAAAATTTCGATACGCACATCACAGAACTACAGAACATAACCTTCAAGTTCCCGGGAACTTACCAGATGCTGGAGGATGCGTCTAAAATTAATAATGATAAATTAAACATATTTCTGTTAGCCATCGAGCGATCCTACAACAGAGTCAATCCAAAATAAGCAGTACATTTCAGTTTGCCCCAACACATACACCCACATTTAATCTAAAATTCGCCACTTCAAACCTTTCCTTAATTCATTGACTAGTCAAAATTCCTTATTTTCACTTACAAGATCCACTTCGCTACCGCCAAGACAGGCTCATCCAATCAGAGCTCCACTGCCCGTACGGACTTTGGAACCTCTCGCGAACAAGGCGACGGCACCCCTCCCGGGACCGAAACCACACTACGAGCTACCACCTCATTGGTCGAGCAGTTTTTTCTCCCGAGGCTCTCATTGGCCAAAGAAAAATCGCGCTAATTCTAACTTTCAGATCTCTAAATTTTCAACGGCTTTAAAATTCTGGTTTTTTTTTTCGGAAATATTTAAGGCATTTAATTCACAATTCAAGTACGCGAGTATAGTTACACAATTCCTTCACAACCAAAAAACTATAGTCATAACTTTACCAGCCAATTTCATAGTTATTTCTTTCTTGGGATTAAGAGAAGATTGATGCTTTCGTTCACTGCTTTGTTGTTTTTATGGTTGGAGCAGTGATACAACCAAGCTTTGTCTGCTGTGATGAAACGTCTTACGATATTGCGGCCTTGTTTCAGTAATATTGTATCATATCAAAGATCTCCTATGCTGATTTTTGCATATATCTGCTTCCATTTCTACAACTGGCCGCGGCTCGCAGGCGCCCGCAAACACGCTTCAGTTCGAGCCCGTGATACTCAAGAACACGAGTCTTTACACGCCATCTATCGGTAGCTTTTGTTAATACAGACAAATTCTTATGCCACAGAAATTAACATTCCGATGAGTGGTTCAACAGCATTAAAATTAGTCTTTTATTGAACAGCCTACGTATAAATTCAAAATTCCCAAGTAAATTCTTCATCTTTTAAGCTTTTATTTAAACAATTATTAAAAATTCTTTTAAAATGGGCAAGTTTATCAAAATTATACTAGTATCACTCATTATATAGGAGATAAAACCCTGACGGGCTAGGTGTTCCAGTATATAACCCCCAGCTACGATTACGGGTTTATACTGCTCTTTTATTCTCATTTTCCCGCCGTTCTGTTCTTTGCTTTTCTCGTTTCCCTTTGCTGACCATCTGCGAGACTTGGCATCCATCTTTCCCACCCCTCTACTCCTTCATTTCTGCACTTTTTAAATCTTTTCGATAATAGTCTGACTAAGGGTCTATTACCGAGTCGACTGACGCTGGCACTATCTGCCATTTTTTGTCCTTTAGTCTTCTATTTTTTCCCTGACTCAAGTCGTTGACTGCTATTCTTGGCCACCGACATTGACTGGCATTTCGTGTTATCCATTTGATGCGTTCTTTTCTCCTCTTTAACTGTTTTAGGTGCATGTCTTTTCTACAAAATGTATTTTTGTGTATTTCCTTCAGATTTATCATATTAGCCAACTAATCCTGATTATAAAATCCTTAGCTAACATGAACTTTGCGGTCAGAGTACATGACACACTCCTCGACAAAAAGTATAAATGCGGGAGCCCCAGGGGCCCTCCTCTCCCCCATCTATTCAATATATTTGTGAACGATATTCCAAAAACACGTCACACAACCGTCTGCCTTTACGCGGACTATACATCGATCCTGGCTCAAAGCACGAGCAAAGCATGCATTGCACACTTCCTACACAGACACCTGGCAGAGCTCGAAGACTGGTACAGAAAATGGAAAATTTCCATCAATACGACAAAGACCGAAGCAGTCTTTTCTGCCGGGCACAGCATCCGAAAGCCACCGCCAATACACGTCCAGAATCCCCCGGTTCCCTGGTCTAAATCAGTTAAATACTTAAGTGTCATTAGATGAACACCTTTCCTTCAACCCCCATATCGTAAACATAAAAAATTCCGATCTTTAGCATGTCTATACTCCCCTTACTTCGCCCGGAATTCTCCGTTAACAATTAAAAAACAGATTGCTGATCTATACCTCCATACTCAGGCAAGTAATCATGTACGCTTCTCCAGTCTGGGGTCATGCTACTCGAAGGAATAAATATTTTAGAATTTTCCCAGAACGTAATAATTAGACAATTAACAAACTCCCCGTAGTTTGTGAGAAACGCGATCTTCGATTCGCGTTAAATCTCAAAACCATCCGGGAAACTCAAAAAAACCCATATTCTTTACTAACTTTGAAAAAATTGATATCAGAACCCTAAAAATTGAAGTCGACACCCCCGATCCCAATTTTAATAGGCCTAGAAATATTCTAATCTAAATTTCACAAAAACTCTTTCACCTCAATCTAACATGCTAACTCTTTCTGAGAAACTCGATCCTCCAATAAGAGGCGAGTGGATCAACCACTAGGGGGACTAGCTCTCCCACCCCCGATTCTCACCTCAAAATAGCGCTCTGCGCTCCAGTTCCCAATGATATCCAGCGTCGTCGGTAACTCCGTAGACACCGTAGGGAAAAAACAACGCGCCATCGAGCCTAACCGCTCCGGCAACCCAACACCTTCCCCCACTCCTACCGCCCACGAGGAATCGGAGGCGATGGAAGGGGAATCTTCTTCCGATGAGAGCAGCTCGGAAACAAAAAACACGCAGGGTGCCACCCCGATCGTCGCTGTTAGCGCGCGGGATTCCGCCAAAAGCGACGGTAACCTCACCGACACTGAGGACGAGGATTTCACTCTCGTCTCTCGCAAGAAGAAAATCACTTCCATCGTCATTGATGCAAGTCAAAATACAACCGAGCTGCTCAACACATTGAGCAGTCATATAGGAAGTACACTCGAGGGGCGATTCGAGAATGGAAAACTTCGTGTGTTTCCGAAAACAATTCTTGAGCATCGAAAGCTCCAATCTTTTCTTCAGGCAAAGAAAATGAGGTCACATACTTTTGAGATGGCTGACAATAAACAGCTTAAGGCTGTTATTCGAGGGCTACCAACAGATTTCGACCAAAAGGAAATCGCGACAGAACTCAAGGGCTTTGGGTTCGATCCCAGCCATATCTCTATTCTAAGGAATAGAAAAACAAATTCAAACATGCCACTATTTTTGGTAGTCCTCAAGCGAACCCAGGAAAATAAAGAAATTTTCCACATCACCAACATAGGGTTTTTTAGAGTGGTTATTGAACCCTTAAAGGGCTCTCAGATGCCTCCTCAGTGTTATCGCTGCCAGGAGTTTTTCCACCACTCCCGACTCTGTAATAGAGCACCCAAATGTCTGAAATGCAGCGGCAGCCATCTCACCGCAGAATGCAAAAAATCTACAAAATCCCCAGCTAAATGTGCAAACTGCGGTGGACCTCACCCAGCCAATTTCTCAGGATGC
>BMAV01010152.1:112720-137859 GCA_019973955.1 Trichonephila inaurata madagascariensis | reverse complement strand
TCAAATGATATTGGAGCAGAATGAAGAGAAGTATCAAGAAAAGATAATTTCAGATAGATTTTAGTTGCTTCAACTCTTCACAACTTTTTACTCGAAATGAGATGTGAACGAAGATTTAACATCCTCGAATCTCTGACCATTGAATCTATGAGAAAAGGCATTAGCCTTTGCTACAGTTTGCAAAAATGTACGTGTTAATGTTTTTCCCCCCTTTCGTCCATAATCTCAGATTCGAATCTCGAATGCAATTCGTACACGTTTATTCATCTGCGATTGATAACACCTTAAATACAAATAAGTACGTGTTATAAACTACAGATGACTGACATTAAATGTATACATGTTCTTGCGATTTATTCGAGACATGTGCATATCCACGAGATAGAGTTCGAATTTACCATTTTCTTTCTATATATTTTTTATTAGAAGTATATTTTACATTTACTTAAGTAACAGTACCATGTTTGATTCCTAATAAATTTTCAAAAAGAAATCCTGATCTCGTAATTATATCCGCCACCTCTAGAAACAGTCACTGAGGAAAAGCAGCAAAATTTTCCGGGCAAGGCATCTTCTAAAGATCCTTCGAAAGTTTGTTTCTTAGAGGCATAAAATCACAAACCTTTCTCCTGCAAGATCATTGAAAACGAGACACGAGACCTCTTAGGAATTAAAGAACTGCTTCATTTTATAGTCCAAATAGCTTTGTTAAACCAACATCTTAAAATCTACTATTTACAGTAAAACGAGACAGTTGAATAGAATTTTTCCAGTCAACTTTGATGTCTATAGTTGTGAAGATGACGAGTACTCTAACAACTATTTAACTGCCTATCAATTAAATGGAATTGATAGCTATTATGTAGATCTCGTCCTACTTCCTAAAGTAATGAAGCAAGAGTAAATTAGCTGAATAAATGGCCAAGTCAAGAGAATAGAAAGTCTTGCAGGTAGATGAAAATGTTTTCATCTTTATTGATAAATACCCACGAGAAATTGTAGCATCGTTTCCCCACATTATAAATGAAAGTCAACTAATAATAAATTTTGGCCAAAAAGTTGGTAAAGCTGTTTTGAGTTCTTGAAGTTTTTTCATGCGGCACACGGTAAAGAGATATAATACAAATTTAAACCTTTACATCAGTTGCACATATGCTCTACTAAGCTGTTCAGAGGCAGTGCATGACCTCTTTTTCTTCGAGAATTTTACTGGCCCTTTTTATTACTGTGCTACTGTTCGTATACGGGTAGGGATATTCTGTGCAATCATATTGTTGCGTATTAAATTGCGTATCAACCCTACTGAAGCCAAATTAGACATTCGTAATTTAAAAAACGATTGCAAAAGCAAGGTTTTAGTTTATTTTCCTTCTGAACAAGATTGATTAAATTCCAAGACTGAATTGAGACAAAAGGCCTGGAATTCAACTTATCTTTACCGAAGAGATATCCCATATTTCAATTAAAAATAGCAATGAGTGTTTGAAATACCATTGTTAATGAAAATCCTGAAATTTTGGAATCGGGTGGACGTGAATTTATGTAAAGTTGTAAAACCGCACTCAAAGAATTTCTACGGCAGCTAGCTCAAATAGTCTTTAATTCATCGTTTCTAAAATTCAAACTCATTAAAGATTAAAACGGATTCAAATTCTTTTACATTAAATTGATCACAGTTACAGTTATATCAAAACAGTCAATAGTTTAGAAATAACGAGAGGTTTGCGCGCGCAGACATTGGCATCTGCTTTCTTTACCGAGCTGCCTGCTTAATTGGTTAAATTATTCACTCGGAGAAAAGAGTGCACTGTTGTCCATCTTTTTGGCATTCGTTACAAAGGTAATTTCACATTATCTCGAATGATGGAAATTCTTTAAGACACCCTCAGAGAAAGAGTTTCTTTTCCCAAAGAGGTTTGCTTAAAAATCAGAACTCAAGTTTGTATTGTATTTGATACCACAACAGAGATAGAAAAGATATAAGGGAATTTTAACCATAAAATACTCTAACAACTTTCCAAATCCCATTTGAGAAAATCAGTTTTGTAAAAAAAAAAAATAATGATTAATAGAGCCACTCACATTTTTTGAAGGAGAGTTAAAACATTTAGCTGGAAAAACAGTTATATTTTGTAGTCCTTCAGTAAATCCATTGTGAAATTTCACTTTAGAGAACCACATGACATCAAATTCAGAAATAACATGCCTTGTTTAATAGTAGGAAAATCTAAAGAATTGTTTTTGAAACAAAAGGCATTTGAATTTTGAATTTAGCAAAGTAATTTAGTATCAATCAACGGATTGCAATTTAACAAATTTTGTGGATTCACGCCTATATTTTAAAGATCTTTGTGGATAGTAAATAACAAGTGTCAAGAGATTAAACTGTACGGCAAGAAATATATAGAGCATCAAGAATAAGTTGCAATTTTAGACCTTTACTCTTGAATAAAAAGGTATAGATCCAAAAAAAAAAATTGAGTAATCTGGTAATGATCGAGCTTGGTATTTATCTACAGACCACGCAAGATTAAGAACTACAGCATCAAAGCTAAGAATCAACTGGTAAAATTTTTAAGACTATTTGCTACATCAAACCTACAACAAAGTCTCTTTGCTCAATCCGATGAAGCCCTGTTACGTTTTTACAGCCAATTCACAAAAACGTTCACTTTTGACTCTCGTATGGTAGCCACGAAAGATTTAACGTATATCAAACCCCAGCACGGCGGGTCTTCAGTTGCACTAGGCTCGAACTCGTGACCATAACCACTTGTCTACCACGGCCACCTTCATTCCCTCCGAAGATTTAAAATGAATGACTTGGTAAAACCCTCCTGCTCACCACTGGTACGTAGCTAAGAGTCCTGGCCTATTTCTACAGTGCAGGAGTTCCAGGGCCCATCAGACGGCCTTGGCGCGCTTTAAAAGCGGTCACCTGCGTAGTATGACTTTTGTGCAGGGTGTAAAATCTTTCTTTGCCTGTCCCTGCTATCTTCTGGACTGCTGGGGCATTTTCCTGCGACAGTTGCATGAAGAGCAAGACCTGGTGTGTGACACTATTTCGCGGAAAGGTCAAATGGACTTTGTGTAGGCTTTCCAGCTCCAAGGGGATTTGAAACACAACGCCCACCTTGTCAAACGAGAACGTAAAAAGGTATACACAGAACACTCGCTTTCTTCCTTATGGATCGCCGCAAAAGGCAAAATAACGGAGTTAGTAAAAATACGCAAATTTAATAAGAAACCGGCTTAAAATTCTTGTACTCTGAACTTAAAAGTTCATTTAATATGCCAATAATAGTTATTTAAATAACGACTTGTTACATGTAAATAATTCGCATACGTTTAACTGATTCACACATTAGATGCAAAAGCCAAGGACATCAGGTTGTTTCCCGACGCCTTCCACACGTATTTAAACAAACTTCCTGACAAAGAGATCAAGTAATAACAATATCTCGTGTTAACACCGGGTGTTTCTAAAAGAATGTCGGAGTTTTAACGCTTTATAATATTCATTACATATAACATTAGTATGATTCATGCATCGAATGAAATAGCAAGTGAAACAGTTTTGTTTGCTGGCATGTGTGCGCGAGACGTATGCTAATTTTCCCCCTTTCTCGCCGATCAACGCGCCAGCAGAAAAATGACGATTTGTAAACAGAAACCGTTTTGTGTTATCCAGTTTGCAAGGACAGAATCTGCTATTACTGTGCAACGAGTGTTCGTATTAAGTTCGGTTGTCAACCTCCAAATTATAACATTCTTAGGTAGTTTCATCAGTTTGAGAACTCGCTGTCTTTGTAAAGGGAAAAGTACGGGACGACCAAGGCTGTAACTGGTTTTGCCCATCTTGATGCTCTACAACTATGGCTATATTCTGTGAATTGGAAGAAAAAGAACCAAATAATTTCATTTGCCAATGTTCATTTGGCAGCAAGATGGTACACCGCGCCTCACTGACATCTCTCGATACGCGATTGGTCAAATATCACTGTACCAAACCATGGATTGACCTCAAAGAGCCTCCCTATAAAGCTTGTATCGCATGGCCTCCACATTCACCCGATACGACACCATGCGACTTTTATCCGAGGGGTACATAAAGGATTGTGTGTACGTTCCTCCACTACCAGCTGACCTTTCAGACTAAAGACACATGATTGATGCAGTTGTTGCAAGAATTTCCTCAGACACACTGAAAAAGTTTGGAATGAACTCGCCTATCGACTTTATGTGTGCCGTGCGACGAATGGGGCTCACATTGAACATGTGTAAACTCGTAGGTAAAACCGTTCAGTTACTCTTTCATTCAATGTATGAATTATACTTGTAACTTATATGGGATGAATACTATAAAGCGTTAGAACTCCAATTATTCTTTTATAAAAACCCGTTATAGTTATGTCATGAATTCTTGATTTGCATTCAAAGAATTCAATTGTAAATAGATGAGCAACAAAATACAATAACTTTAATTTTAAAGGATGATAATCTTAATGAAAGACCGTGTTAATATTGTCAAACTGCATCAATTCAAAGCAAACTTCAGAAGAATCGAATCATGGCTCTTCAAATCTATATTATAAGCAAAAATGTTTCTGTCATCCCTTAATCAAACATTGAAACAAATATTGCATCATGAGTTTATTATTTATCACAATCCATTTATTCTGCATTTTTCAGTACCAATTTTCCGAACACAATTAGCAGAATTGCATTTGGTTTGATTAATTGAAACCTTAATTTAAGTATTATATCTTCTAACGAAACCTTATATCTTCTATATCAGCTTTAAAATTTCTGCTTCACAATTACTTCTATTTAGTTTCTAAGTTTACATGCACGTCAATTACCCAAGATGACATTGTATTTACTTTTACAATAACTTAGAAATTAAAAGAACTTTCCCAATAGTAAGGTGACCATTTTTTTACAATGAAAAGGAGGACGAAAAATTTAAGAAAAAATTACAACTTAAATATATGAAACGTTTTATTAATTCAAACAAATATAAGCTATATATAATTATGCTTACATTCTTTTTAATCATCTTAAAACGAGTAATTTTCCATTAAATAAATTTTTTTGGTCAACATATTTTCTAATATATCGGAGAGTTCGGGCAAAAAATATCCTTCATACTGAATTTTACGTTAAGCACTGTAGCTAAAATATTAACATTCAATTTTGTGATTTCTCACTAATCACTTCACAAAAATCATTACCAACTGAAAAACTTACAACTGCTGCATTAGTTCCAGGGCAGCACAACGTAAATTCAAAAAGAATAACTAAATTTATATATCGAATGTGTTCATTTTTGAAATAGTTTAGTATTTCCACCCATCCTTCATCAACATGCTGATGTTGATGTTCCAATTTTTTCAATTTATTATTATAATTTAAATATACATTCAGTCATCCAATTTCATCAAACAAACCATTGTCAATGATTTTAATATCAGGCATTTCTTTTGATAAAAAAAAAATCAACAGTTTTCTATATTTGCCCAATTTACTTGTAATGAAGTCAGAAAACTCCGTGAAAAACTTATTCCCTGTGATATTTGTTTCAGACCATTCGACATTTTGGAAACTTGTTTGGTTCATCTCTGAAAATAGAGATTAACAGATCAATTTTAGAATATTAGAAGACACTTTTCGAGGAAGGACAGAACCTATAAAAGGAGGACGTTTGGTCACCTTACCAATAGGAAAATACGAATCTACTGAAACAAATGTATGAATTATTAAAATGGGAACACAAAAATTAGAGCAATTTTAAACAATTTTACCCGGTTCCCCTTTTGTCTCTGGTTCTAGAAACACAACGCCATTATCTTGCTTCACCGCTGTTGCTGCAGTGTTGTGCAGAGTTATTAAGTTCTCACCTTTCTTCCCATCCTGAAAAATGCAACGCATAGAGAGAATGTCACAATGTTTTATGTATTAATTATAAACATTTTCAATAATCCAAAAACAGTTTATACTTTTTCTATTAACTACATTTGTTATAAAAAGGTCTATTGGATTAGTAAGCGTCGATATAAAACCGCCCATTACTCAGTTTTAAAAAATTGTCATAATTGCATTAATTCAACCAAGACTAATATAATTATATAGTAATTTAATTTAAATTAGTATTATACGAAAAGGTATACAAGGGCTGTTAAAAAACTATAATTTCATCCAAGACTTCAATAGGGTAGACATCGGTAAGATAAAGAATACCCAAGTAATTGGCGTATCGTAAACCTCTACATTGCGAGGGGGAAGGGACTCTAGGGGGTCCAAAGCTTGACTAACGCTAACTACGTTTTTGGGCTTGCGGCCCAAAAGCCGAGTTTGGGGGGGAGGCAATATTCTCCGTTACGCCACTGATCCAAGAGTTGTCATTTCCCTCCATTATCTTTTCTACCATGTCATTTAATTTTAAGGTCCATATCAATTAACATGCAAAAATTTATATTATAGCATTTGATGAAATCAGATTCAAATTCATGATTCAATCTGCTAAATTCATGTGACGTCATTATCGCATGATAAACGCAATCACGCTTTTCCAGCCAATCGATTCTTGGGCTTCGTTGTTGCCAAAACTTTTTAAAATTACATATTTGTCATCAATAGTGCGATTAGGTATGCGAAATGCCCCGATTTTAAAGTACATGCATAAGATTTTTTTTAAACTTTGAAAGAAATTTTTTGAAGGCTTTTTACCTAACTATCGAATTTCAAATTTTACCTAAATTTTATAAGTAGAACAAGCCTAATATCAGTTTTGAATTCAATGAAGAACACGCGATTGCATTTATTATATAGGTAACCTTATGAATGTAGCCCATTTATACACATCTAGCCGTGAAAGTTTGCAAAATTAATCATTGCTGTATTGTTACCCTATTTCTGATGAAGTTCTTGAAAAATAGAGTAACTATCTGATAACTTGTATCCTTTCTAACGTAGCTCAAAAAACAATGGCATAGATAAAAAAAAGCATCTAATAACAGACTTTATTAAGATTCGGTACCAGAGTCCACAGTTTAACGGAACTAGTGTTATGCTTCTGTGGTTAAACAAGCTCTTAAAAAATGTAATCCGTTCAATTTCACATCGGCAGAGCTCAGGTGCCTCCCTCTGGGGAGGAAACTGGGCGTCAAATTACTTGTGGCAATTGGTATCGCCTATATGGAGCAGAAATAAAGTGATTCCAGCTCCTGGGGAATGAAATAGGTCTACAAAGGCAAAAAATACCAACACGCAGGCCCATTAGAGAGGAAAAAACAATCGTAATCGCCAAATTGTCGTAAATAAGGCAATATGAAAATTAAACGAAGTATAACCGAATTTACCTTTTAAAAAAGGCTTTATTCAGAAAGGGTACGCAAGGCAACACTTGCTAAATTAGATGAATTTGAATTCAATTTTAAGAATCACAGACTGTATTAAAATGGGAAATTACAATTGGGATAAACAGAAATTGATTACAATGTAAATTAATATTTTATTGATCATAATATTAGTATATATTTTAATGATATCATGTTCACCTAAAATAATTTACCTCCGATTTCCTTCATTGTAATAAAAGGTTATATTTTTCATCCATGTTTTCCTAAAGTGAGCCTATATGAAACGATAGTAATGTTGGTTTCAAAACTAGATTTCTGAATTTTTTTGTATTTTAACACATTTTGAAAAGTTCTTAACGAACCTATATTAAGATTTTTACTAGTTGTGAGCGTAAAACAAAGCTATAATGATAAAGCTATAGTGCAATTTAATCCATTATAGCTGGTCCCCGAACCCCCAGATCTGTACCGAGCCGCTCAAGGTGTGACGGGCTCATGCGTCTTTTCTGTAACATAACCTCTGGGTTCTTTGACGGCCAATATTAAAGGCAAATCTTTTCCAACCCAAATCCAAGAAGTGAAATGCGATTATGAAATGCAAATAAGATAATTTTTACGAGAACAGAAGTTTCAGTAAGCAATATGGCAATTTAGGGTAAAGTTATGTTTGGAAGAGATACGAGTGTGAATTGACGGCCTATCTTAAAGTTACCAAGATATTCAGCCATTGATACAAGGTGCATACCATTGCACGCGCGCCTAAGTATCTCGTACCGTGATAAAATCTCATTTTGAATTAAGGTAGGACTGATTATTTGATATTAGGACTTTTAATATTATCAGAATTGTAAGTAGGCGGATAATATAATTTAGATAAGTGGTCTAAATTACGCGATCCAGTTTAACTATTGCTGTGTGTTTGGTTTATTAGATTCTCACTTAAATCTCTAATAATTAATATAACTTAATGACTATTTAGATAAATTTTATTAAGAATTTTAAAATGTCTATTCAATTTGACAATCCCACACCTCTAATTCACTCTGACAATCAAAGATATCGTCACCATAGAACGACCATATCACAAAGGAATATTAAATTATTTCTATTTTAGTTACTGTGATTACTCTAGGGTATGTCAGATTGATTGAATATTAACGTCGCACTGTTCAGCTACACGAGGGCTTTTGGCGACGGACCACGTAATTTTGAACCATGGTCAAGTGACGTGGACGACACCTGAGCTGGCACTCCCCTCTCCTAACTACCACACCAACGGGAGGACGTTTCAGCTCTCGACAGATTTAACGTGCATCGCTGCCCTACACGGCGGGTCTTTAGTGGTACTGGGCTCGAACTCGTGACAAGGCAAACCACGATCCGATACCTATAACACTCGGCTACCGCGGCCACAAAGAGTATGTCAGACTTTCCATGCACGAGAGAGATTATCCTGGAGTTGAGTGACCGCAATCGAAACAAAACTGAATAAACTGGGCATAAGCAACACACTTCGAATGTCAGCGTCTTCGATTACCCTTCCTCTGGGGGCCGAAGTAAAATTATCCAGCTGTGGCTAGTCCATGATGAGAAAAAAACTTAGTGAACATTACAGTATAGCATACAGACATAAGTAAACCCATCTATTAGCTGTATATTTCCCTTCAGAAATATTCACTTTCCTAAAAATGTAAATTGTGTACTTAAAGGTATAGTTAGTGTTAAAATCTATTTGCAATATTTCAATTGTTATTTGTACAAACATTGTGTTCAAATACTTTTGCATTGATACTTCATGTGAATTCTAAATACGTGAAAATTCGAAGGTTCAATTTAAATAACATTTGGGTTGGATTGTCGTGTCGGCCTCTTATCCCGCCAAGTTTTCTCGCCAAATCGATAAAAGATCAAAATCGCCAAGTCGTAGGGTTTCTACTCCAAAACACGCCAAATTGGAAATTTCTCAAAATTTGGGCGGACAAGTGGCCGATTTGACATTTTCACCGAAATTTGCAAAAAGGTCTTTACGCATCACAGTTGGTGAAAAATTACAACTAAAAGTTTTTTAGATAAATAATATATCTCATCTCGTAACATTAGTTCGATGTATGTATAGCCAAGCACACACACATATACACTATTTTAAAAGAAAATTTAACATTAACATGTTTTCAGCAACAAATTACTTGATAAAAAGCAAGGTGAATGTCAAATTTTCTGCTAAAAGATGTACGCAATATTGAATTATATAAATGAACTATTGGTATAAGGTCCCACAGGATATATTAAGCATCAAACAAATTACATCAATTTGGCAAAATCTATTTAAATTATACAGTAAAATTGTTTAACTAAAGACAACGCACTTAAGTTAAATTGGAATTTATATACTTCAAGCATTTAATGTATAGAGTTCATGGAGTGTTAACACGAAAGTATTAGGACACTATGTTTGTATAATTGACGCATTGTAAAAACTTTAAATAAAAGATGGAGAAAATATGCAAAATTGGAATTCTCGAATTCTCACGGCTTTGAGAGGCAGGACATATCGGGTGAAGACAGGTTGGCACGAAACAGCGAATTCTCCCAATCTGAGCTTGTTCAAGTAGAATTTATCCAACACTTCAGGATCTGGAAAGGCCTGGATATCGGCGATCACGTGTCCATCCTCCTCGTAAGTGTTGATGTGATGGAAGAAAAAGAAGGCGTCCGACTGGTATTTAGTCTTGATCTCGTGTCCGGACACTCGGTCAATTAGGTGGAATCGGGTCTGAAAAATCAGAAGTCTTGTCAGAAATCGGTGAAGCAAAAAGTATTTTCAAAATGATTACTGGCAATAATTTGGTTTAGATAATGTAAATTAGTCGCAAAACGTTTGTGCTTGTTTATTACACAAAATATCAGTCAAAGAAGTATAATATGCAAGTTTGATTTGTACATAGATCCAAGAGTGAGAATTATGGGTCCCCTCCCATATTGGGTTGAATGGTAACGAGATAGCCGATAGCTTAGCCAAGTCTGCCACTGCTGACGCCTTGCGAGGTGTGACGCATGTCTAACTTTTACTGAACTCTTCTCTGTTAAAAGGATGGAATTGAATGCAATTTTGAGTGCCCCCCTGCTCACCTTTGGTATTTTGGAAGAAAACCTCATTGGTGTCACTAACTTAATATTTCTAGGGATCGGCAGATGGCTCTATCACGTTTTTTTAGTGGCCACATCAAGTCTTACTTTTGAACAGGGCTGGAAAGTCTTTCCAGAATGTTAGACGCGAGGCTGATCAGGCTTTCCCGAGTCATTCTTGAAGTTTTATTTTTGACGAGGTTTTAAAAAATCCCATTTTATTTCTGGATTTCTTGGAGATTTTTGGTTCTATGGAGATTGTATAGAAGAGCTACACCATCTGGGATAAGAAACAAGAGTGAGAATTGAATTAACATCACGCTATTAGCACGAGGGTGGTTGGCGGCGGACCACATAAATTTGAACCTCGGTCGAGTGACAAGCACTATACCCGAGCTGGCACCTCTCTAACCACGCCACACCAACGTGAGAACTTTGAACCTTGACAGATTTAAAGTACATTGACACCATCAAACAGTGGATCTCAAGTGGAACCAAGACGCGAGCCCGCGATACGCCGGGCACGAGCTCGTGACCATCGCCACTAGTCTACCGTGACCACAATACAAGTCAAATTTTCTTCAATTAATACTTTGTTTGAAATCTCTTGCATAATTTCCGGTGTATTAATACAATATTATTGGCATGAGTGAGTGATTATTAACGTTGCACAGTTCAGCTACTCGAGTGCTTTTGGTGACGGACTTTGGTAATTTTCAACCATAGTCAAGTGACGAGGACGGCACCCGAGCTGGCACCCCTCTCCTAATAACCACACCAGTGGGAAGACGTTTGAGCTTCCGCCGTGTAGGGGCGATACACATTTAATCTGCTGGTCTTCAGCGGTTCAATGCTCGAACTCATGACACCACGACCCCGAGTCCGTTACCTTGACCACTAGAATACAGCGGCCACATAATATAGTTGGCAACTCACGAATGGAATTTAGTTCATAATACTATTTAGCATTCTTTCTCCTTTATTCTTTAATTATGCAACTTCATAAACGATTTGATATTCAATCTTAAACATCGAAACAATATCAATATTTCCTCTTTTATAAAATATTCCATATTTTCAATGAGACAAAAGATGGCACATGACGTTTCAGCCGTTTACGTACTAAAAGGTTTTGAAAAAGCACGATCGAAGAAAGCGGAAGAGCGCGATGGCGCTTGTCATAATCAATACGGTAATCTCATAATTGTCGGCTGTCTGTTTTGAACAAATGCGTTGACTTTTGACACGAAATCCATAGAGGGTAAAAGTGGCTCGTGGTACACAAACCCTTAAGATCCAGTTTATATTTTATGTTTATTTTATATTATAAATGTTGTAAAAGAGTTTCACAAAATGAATTTATTCATTAACCATTCTAATAACTTAATTTGTTTTGAAATTTCAAGTAAGAATGAAATTCAAAGATTAGGAGGTACCAAGATCTCGTCTTTGCTCATTTATGCAATTTACAATAAAAGAATAACTTCTCTATCTCAATAAAAAAACTGATTTCCAAGTTCTTCTAAAGGTAATAAAAAGTTTTATTAAAGCTTTATATACTCTCTAAAATATAAAATGATTCGATAATTTGAACTCTTCTGTATGTCAATCTAACTTTGGTTTTAAAAAATTGGTCAAATGTATAAAAGCCTTTTTAAATCCCAAATATAATGAAATATTTATGTGTATTTAATACTGAACATTTTATATCTAGACTCATCTACGTTGTTTAAAAATCATTACGGAATTTTCCAGATTCATCCACATTGTGTACTCGAAAGAATTTACAAATATTACACCAAGAAAAACATTCAAAAAATACACATATTTACTAAATAAGTACAATTGCCCTTGAAATTCTCCATGACACTTTTAGAAATGGGGCAAGAAACTTTGTGGACTAACAATTTATTACAAAATCCAATACGTACAAAAAGTGGCATGGTTTAAATTCTTTAATACTGTAATGAATGGAACTGTGACTACGTCTCTCGCTTACTTTTTAGCTTGGTATACAAAGCAAATTAATATTTAATTTTATGCATATTTTTGCACTCCGAAATAGTTTTTAATCCATTTCTAAACAGATTTTCAACTATATTTTGCATATGCAAAATTGAAACATGCAAAAAACTAAATTCTCACGATAAATTTAAAAGTATCTTTATTATAGTTTTAAGATATTCAAGGTGAACCAGACAGATTCTTTGTGCACGTTGCATCTGGCTCGTGCTGCACTCAAAAACAGCGACAAATTTCTTAAATTCGCAAGCATTACCACAATCAGTTTTTCGTCAATGTGAACTCTACACTTAAGAGTGGGGAGAATGTCATAAAATGGAATTTTTATTTTGTTCCACTAAACTCAGTGGCGCAATAGCCATGAGGGCCAAGGCCTACTGTGCCCATCTCGGTATACGTGACCATTGGGCTCTGAGGTGCATAAACAGATGTCCCGATCAAGTGGTCAGTCTCAAGCGAAACCCCCAGTGCTTAGCTTCCAAGCAAGACTGGTACTTATTTATGAACTCACTGGAAGGATGTAAGCCTGACATGACCTTGCCCAGCCCGAGGATAGAACCCCGGACCTGGGGTATGGAAGCGCATTTTGTTTCCCTCTATCATAAAAAAGATTGAGGACGATTTTTCAAATAGGCCTTTTCTTTCATAATTCAGTTTTCATTTAAGTACAGTAGAACGTCGTTTATCCGAATCAATTGGGAACGAACACCGTTCGGATTTGCGATTGTTCGGATAACCGGAAACTGAACGAGATCCATGCAGTATATAAAACCGGACACTATACGAATATTGAAAATCGCATACGGGAAACGTGCTTGAAAAAAGCAAAATAGATGCAAAATGTTGCAATTTTACCTTTATTGTGGAAAAAATAACTTTTCGCTGTATCATTGCACACTTTCGTTTTTTCGCTGCAAGGTCTCTGAAAAAACTGATGTGAATATTTGACGCTCCTGATAATAAACATTAGGATAAACGACGTTCCGCTGTATTGTTAAAACGA
This sequence comes from Trichonephila inaurata madagascariensis, assembly GCA_019973955.1. Classification (NCBI taxonomy): domain Eukaryota; kingdom Metazoa; phylum Arthropoda; class Arachnida; order Araneae; family Nephilidae; genus Trichonephila; species Trichonephila inaurata. The sequence continues at coordinate 124,347 of BMAV01010152.1, read as the reverse complement.
ATGATCCAGCTTTACCATTATAGATCGTAGCGTACACTTTTGTATACCGTAAAATCGGGCGTATAGCACGCACCGGCGTATAACGCGCACCCCCCCTTTTTTTTTTACGAAGAAACCTGAAACAAATGTGAAAGGCTCTTATGTTTTGAAATCACTTGTTCGAGGTATTATCCCTAGATTTTGAAGAAATTGTATACTTCTCTCTATAACTACACACAACCCTTTAAGTTTACAAGGAACTTCATTTTGAAGAAGCCTAATTTTTTTAGGTTCATCTCTTTTAATTTTTTTTAAGGCTATCATTTTTATTCCCGGCGTATAACGCGCACCCGTAAGTTTCGATATTTCGTGTTAAAAGTGCGCGTTATACGCCGGAATTTACGGTATGTATCGTTTTCTGCTGACTAGTATGTTTGTTGCCAGCCAATAATAACCCAAATTCAATGTTGCATGCACACACATTAGAATAATTCATATAGATCTGCCGAAGACATCTATATTTTTCATGCACAAATCGAAATGAATATTAAAGAGAGTCTGTAACAATACTTTCTGACTTGGGTTCCAGTCAAAGCAATCTTTAAGGCTGTATCCTTTGATACCAGAAGCTGCCATCCGGACGGTATTGACAAGCAAAGGTTGCTCTAGGAATAAGATGTAGTTCTCGGTCAGACCGAAACTGTGATAGTAACTGAAGCATGTCTTATGAGCGGAGCTAATACTAGTCAAGATTGAAGCTCGTTCGAAACCCTTTTCTGAAAAGAAATAATGCACACATAAATTGCTAGAATTGTACATAAAAATTCGAGGTGATGAATCAAGTCTAAAATACCACGACATTTCGGATAAGAACACTATCTTTACACTTATTTACACTATCTTATATGAATAGTGTTCTTTAAAGTGCATATATATAACTCAGAATTTAATACTTATTAAATAGAATTATTAACACAAATAGCATTTTAAGAAATATAAATGAAGTATCAACACTTTGAAGAAAACTTAATAAGAAAAATTAGAAACTGTCCACGCACAATTTCATAAAGGGAAATAAGTCCCACATGTGGAGAGATTTTAATCGTTTTCAAAACAAAGAATTTTAGAACTAAACAGTCACTATAGCACACAAGACTGGTAAAATATACACACGGACACTAAAATGCAAGGAACAGTGAAACTAAGCTTTTATCTTAACGAGTTACGGACAATGATGTAACGTTATACAATTCTCTAGTAGGTCTACTAAAATTTTAGTGTCACTGTGGAACAAATATCAGAATTTGAGAATTAAAATAGAACCATTCAAAGTTGGAGAATTAAAAAAATATTGTATTCCAAATATAAAAATTTGGAAATCCATTTCAAGAGCTCCATGATGCTATTCGAGTGCGAATCAAGAATTTCATGGACAGTTAGACTCCAACTGCAATTAGGTATAGGACTTCACAATTGATGTAAAAAAGAGGCATTACCCAAATTTCCGCGTTATTTATATAATTTGTGCCACAAGTAAATGAATTTAAAACTATGGCCTTATTTTTCCTCTTGTCCGACTTTCCTGAACTTGAACCCGCAACTTTTAAGTCACAAAGCTCACGTTTTTGCCACATCCCCTCGCAAAAAGTATGCGATATCAATGATTACCTTTTGAGAGATCATGACACAATTTTTTTATACAAGCAAAAAAGTCCAATCCTAGGATACTCCTCATCAACTACTTGCAATTTCAGATTTGAGCTACCCTTCTGCTTTTTGAAATACATTTTCGTCTAGGGTTTTGTTAATGCAATACGATTAGTTTTAAAGTTTTCTAAATATTGATTTTCTTTAAAAGTCATCCTTGCCAAATAACAGATGAACCTAAACAAAACTACTCATTTTCAGATAGCAAGATGTGTGCTTCAAATTAAAATAAACTTACGGTACTGTATATCTGCGAATTATATTGAGCACATATTTCTGCTTCCAAATGTTATGATCAAACTGAAGAAAATCTCAATAAAAATGCCATTCTCTCCAAGTGACGTGAACCTCCATTAGAACTACATTTACAGTATATTAAATGTATTAATTCAGACAGAAAAGGAGCAGTTTCTGAATATATGCCGATTTATGAGATAGCAATGGTAGAGTATAACAATGTTCTAGTAGTTTTCTATCTAAAGGTACTTCGATCAGGGTTCCTATTCTTTAATATTAAGCACAGACAGGCATTAAATAAACTCAAACTTTCAGAAAAAGCTTTAAGACATCTTTTGAAAAAGTTTCAAATAAATTTGTCGCCTAGTTATATAATTACCATTTGATATCGAGAAGAGTTTCTAGACATAAAAGGTATGGCTTATTTTCACAATTTCTATGAAATTGTGACATACCGAGGTTGGACGATTAATTTAATTGATTAAGTCCCACTTCGAAGCAACACAAAGGTTAAGACTGCATGAGGATGATTCCCGAGAGCTGGCATCCCTCTCCCGAGCTTCAAGACTACACAAACGTAAGGACTTCGAGCCATGACATATTCATTGTGCATCAGCATTTCAATACAGAGGCTTTTAGTGGCACCGAGTGAGCGTATTAACAGTGAATTAGTAAGTGAATATTAGCATCGCACTGTTCAGCTACACGAGCGCATTTGGCGACGGACCACGTAATTTTGAACCATGGTCACGTGACGTGGAAGACACCCGAGCTTGCACCCCCTAACTACCACACCAACGGGAGGACGTTTGTGCTCTTGACAGATTTAACGTGCATCGCTCCCCTACGCGGCGGGTCTTTAGTGGTACTGGACTAGAACTCGTGACAAGGCCAGCCACGATCCGATACCTATACCACTCTGCTACCGCGGCCTCGTGAGTGTATTAACATCGCCCTCTAAAGCAACATGGCCATTAATGGCGGGTTGGTTTCGTAATTTTGAACCACCAGTGGCACTGGAACTCGAGCCCATGATTTAACACAACAGAATACGGGTCCCATATTCGCGACCATTACCATTGGCTACTTCTTATTGCTCGACGATTGAGAAACTTGTCTAGATCAGTAAAATAGGAAGTCATCAAAGATGTTAATCGAAAATAAAGTTACATTAAATTGCCTTGATCATGGGTAATCCGATTACGCAGATCAATTTAAGTGTTCGTTTTTGAGAAAGGAAAAAGTATAACATTTTTTAAAAAAAATTTCATACTTTTACATTTTAAAAAGTCTTTGGTGATATACAAAATTCATTCATTTTCCCCCGATTAAAAAATTCAAGTCTTTTCTTGTTTGAAAAATGGTATTTTAAGGCTGCCTCTGTTGTCGGAACGCGAGATTCTTAACTCAATCGTTTACATTAGAAATGTTCAATATCCATAGGAACTGACGAAAATGTACTACAGACAGATTTTTATTACATAATGCAGTGATTCTTAAACTGTGGTTCATGGACCCTGGGGTCCGAGGTCTTGTTCCATGTTAAGATTTCGCTCTTTTACAGACTCTGAATGGTCTTATTCTATAAGTAAACATTGAAACAATTTTTGTACACAGCATTCTTTTGTGTTTGAAACTTATTCTTTTATACACAAACAAAAAACTGTTGCCCTCACACAAGATATAATTTTTAAACATAATTAAAACCTACGTGATGGCGTCACTGTTTGGGAAAACTTCAGATTTTGTGTAGAATTCAAGCGTGCAACAGCTGTAGTGGAAAAACTGAAAAGTGCCATCTTAAGACTAAATCACAAAATTGTCCCCATTGAAAAAACTGTACTACAACATTCATTTCGACCAACCATATTTAGTTCTTCAATTGTTTGCCACTACATAGCCATTACTACAACACGATATTTTCAAAAAGTAGTAGAAACACGTGCGTGTGCAAAGATAAGTAGCAGAGATAAGTAGCAGAGACAGTCTTAGAATTATACAGGATTATTTAAATCACTCAGCCATGTGTTCAAAAACTTTGGATTCCACAGTTACAGGCTTATACATAAAAGGGGTCCACGGCGATCGAAGACTTAAGAACCGCTGAATAGTACGTTAAAAATATAATTTAAAACAATCTATTGCAATATTCAATTTTTCTTCGTAAAATATTTTAATTAATAATCAAACAGAGTTCGTGCATTGTACATAGAATCTAGGATAAACTTAAAAGAAAATATTCAAGCATAAGTTACAACAACAAAGCATGCTTTATCTACTCGGGTGAAGTCAAAATAACATTTTACACAAAATACATTTAACTGCAAAGATCATTCTGTATTTGTATTGCTCTTTAACAGAATTTTGCTTAATGTAGAATACGTAGCTCTACTGCATACAATGATTTAGAAGGCAAAATACAATTCATATTATACATATTTTTCTTTCAGTAAAGCAAGATTGCAGGTTAATACTGTACTGTTAAATCATTGCCCATGTGTTGACATTGTCTCCTGTATTATAGACAGTTATTCAGTTGCAAAAATAAAATTGTTTCGTTTGCTAAATTTCCTGAGTGACTAGTGTCTATAGAATTTAATTTTATTATAATGCATATTTTAGGACTTCGTTTAACGTTTTATTACTAGACGAATTCTTTATTCAATTCCTACTATTAGCTCGCACTGTCTATATATTTATTTATATATTTGTATATTTATCTTGGAATTTTCAGTCGTTAATAAAAATACATTTTAAAGCGCTCAATTGAGCTGAAATTTTATATACAGAGGATCATTTTGTGGATGTGACAATACAATATAAAAAAATTGATTTAAACTAATTACTTAAAGAATTACAAATACAGCCACGTTGGCATTTTTGGCGAATTAGTGACCATTTTGGCGACTTGTCAAAACTTGAAAAAGTTTCTCTCGTGTTAAAGCATTCAGTTGGACTGACATTAAAAAAGGACAATACGATAAACTAATGATAATTAAAAAACTAATTACCACTTAATGTTGCGATTCTGTCCTATGTATATACATATTTATATTAATTGTAACTATTTAATAAAAAGCAGCTAAAATAAAATTTGTCGTTGTTGATCTAAGTAGAAATTGACTTAACTGTTTTTACCATTTAATCGGATACTAATAGTTACCTTTGAGAGAATGGTGTGAAAAAGGAGACATTTTCAAGATGTGGTAGCGTAGTCCCGTCATGTAACTGGCTCCCAAGTTGTAGGTGGTTCCATCTAAACATTTATGGGGATGGGAACTGGCCAAATTCACGGACAGCAGCTCCTTTATATCGGTCTAATATACGTGTCAAAAACAAATGAAATAAAAATGTAACAATAAACAAATGGTCAGAAAAAAAAATTATTGTATGCAGTATATTTTTAGTCAATGACGATTTTATACAGTTTTAAAATTCTTGTTTAACGAATTAAAAATTTGAAAAAATGCTACAGTTCCCACACACACACACACACATTCATATTCTTTAACTGCATATATATTTTTCATTAATAAGCGTATGCTACATTTTCTTCCCCATTAGGATATATTCAATATCCGTTATATTTCAAATCAATGTCAAATTTTAAGATTCCATTTTCAGGTATGGATGAAATCAGGCTGTACTGAAATTTAAAATTAATCCCCTTAAAAAAGTTGATAAGCCATTCAAATTACCACTAGTTTTTCTTTAACATTATCTTTGAAATTCTCATTTTATTTACTTGCATTACTGTTAAATTACTATGATAAAACACTGCACGCAATGTATAACGTAGTAAACTACCATGAAACTATTCACACTATATTGAGTTTTTTAAATCTCCAAACACAAGCACATGCATTAATTTTCTTTTTTTTATAGGTGCATAGTTCAGTTAGCATAGATATTTGTAATATAAAATAATTTAAGTTAAAACAGACGTTTAATTAAATATAAATTTTAAAAAAATTTTAAAGAGTTTCAATTCAATTTTAAAGAATTTCGATATTTATTATAAAAGTAATATTGGCATTACTGCTCTGAATGGGTTTCATACTTCTCTTGGTACAATATTTTCCAAGAATAAGAGCTACACAAATACATGTGTATTGTTTAATCTTCAATACATAAACGTTACTTTTAACCTTGTTACCGTTCTTTTATAGCTATATGTTAATTTGTTTTTCTTTCTCAGATTTTACCTTCTACTCTCCAGTACTTCCTTCTAACCCCCAATCTTTCATTGAAAACGTATTTATAAGTGTAAAAATACTTCATATTCATTTGCTTTTCTTTAAAAATGCGTTAAATGAACTGTAAAAATAAGATCACGAATAGCATCTTGCGAAATAACATTCATCAACTTATATAATGAATGAGATTGTAAAGTTGCCTTGCCTTTTTTACACAAGTGAGATCATTTGGATTGATTTTCCAGATATGGCACGTTTCAGAGGACGCATATAATTCGTCATCCAACATGAAGACATTGGCGATATTGTTGTCGGTAAGCTCCAAAGGTACCAGAGTAGAGAAAAACCTTTAATAAAAAAAAATTATAAGTCATACGAAATGACATCTTTCGCAAGAACACAATATTCAGTATTCTTGAAAGAAAGTGCCAACTTTTCTTATACAGTTTAAGGTATCCGACTACGTTCGGATAAGTGACTTTAAAAAGAGCATAAATGGATAATTTTCCTGATATTTAGTGTCACTTAGATTAGAATACATGTATAAAATTGTTTTAAGGACATCAAAACAAAAAATTATTTAAATACAATATTTAGGCAAAAAATTAACTTAGAATAACATTTTTTCGAAATGTTCTCCTTTTGTAAAAAATGCTTCTATTGTATTAATCTTTTGCCTGTATATAGCTCAGACCTCTGTACAGAGGCTCAACTATGATTCACATTTTCAGAGAGTCGCAACCAATTGAAATATAATTACCGACGTTTTCTCGTAAAATTTCTCCCCTCTGTTGTAAAATGTGAATCAACCCACTTCTAAGTTATATATTTCAAAAATTCCAGTTGAGCCTCTGTACAGAGGACTGAGCTATATACAGGCAAAATATTATAATAGAAGCATTTTTCACAAAAAGAGCATTTTGAAAATGGGTCATTCTATGTTCATATTTTATCAAAATATTGTACTTAAATAATTTTTTTATTGTAATATTATTCTTAAATCAATTTTATATACATTTCTAATCTAAATGACACTAAATATCATACATATTATCCATTTATACGCTTTTTCAAAATCACGGTTCCGAACGTAGTCTGATACCTTAACAGGACTCGCTCGAAGAGACCGAGTTTTCTTAACAATTATGTCTCATTAATTATCTACATACACTTAAAATTATACATTTTTAGTGAGCGAGTTATATTAACGTCGCACTATAAAGCAACACGAGGTCTTTTGGTGATGGACTTCTTAATTTTGAATAATGGTCAAGTGATGAGGACGACAGCCAATCTAGCATCTCTTATCTACCCTGTACTACCCCCAATTGGAGGACGTTTGAGCCTCAACATATTTAAAGAGCATCCCCCTTCCCCCCACTACACGGCTAGTCTTTGGCGGTACTAGGTTCGAACTCATGACATGCCAGCCATGAGTCCGAGAACTTGACCATTGCTCTACCGCGGCCCATTACATATTTAAAGATTCCTTTTTCCTTTGCATCTTATTAAGCTAGGGTAAATATATAGCACATAAATTTCAATCAGTTTTTTGGTAGATTGTAACTCTAAAATGCGGTTCACATACCAGGCAGTTAAATTTTTAAGATTACGAATATTTGCATTCAAGGAATAATTTTTCTTAGCATAGATGTAAGTATAAATACTTTTATTTGGCTGAAATGCATTTTATGCATTTCTTTTCATGAAGGGATAAAGAATGGAAATACTATTCAGTATTAACTGTCTCAGAGTTGAACATTTAAAAAAAATACGGTCAGTTTAGCAAGAAAACTGAAAAGCAATTTTCCAGATATTTGCTTAGAGAACTATATAAACTTAATAAAGAATAGCAGCCCAGTAACACATTTATTTGGGGGAAAAAACTCATCCAAACTGTATATTCCTACAAAAGACCAAGAGATTTCTATTGTCAAAGATATGTTCTTAACCCACTGCTAAAATAGATTTTTGCTAATAAAAGTTGTTACGTTGAATGAATTATACAATTTAAATAAAAAAGTAATCGCATATTTTTATTTCGTTTTTGTAATTAAAACAAGAATTTTAAGAACGTAATTCCTCCTTATCTTTGTAATGTGGTGCTTGTATAATGCTCAGTTTCTACGGAGCTAATTGATGATATTAAACGAAAAATTACTGTTAAATATGCCTTTATCAGATAGCGGTACGTAGTTTGGGGTCTTTGGATTTTATCCAATCAGTCTCAAAGCAGTGTTTCTGAAAGTGGGGGCATCCCTAGGGGGAGCGATGACCCTACACGGAGGAGGGGGCAAGAGCGTATCTAAAATTCAAAAAGGGAAGATTTTTAAAAAATTATAAAGAAAAGCAAAACAAAATTCACTCCGACATAAAATAAACCACATTTACACCGATAGAATACTCTAAATGTATCAGTACTGCACACACAATGTATGATAATTTATCAATACTAAATTAAGAGAACAAGTTTAATAATTACTAATAAAGCCATTGGTTTGTCACATAAAATTATACACAATAAATACAAAATGTATTGCTTATCTTGATAATGCGTACGGTTTAAAATTAAAGTCTTGTTGTTACTTTAATGCAGGGGTGGCAGACTTTTCCAGGATATGTGGGCTACTTCTAACTTTTCAAGGTATTGCGGTCCACTCAGTCACCAGTCTAGCTGCTATCGGTGTTCCACAAATACATTTCTTTTAGTACATGTATCGAAGTTTTTAGTAAAGGCGGTCCCCTAAAAATGTCTTCATGGTCCACCGGTTGATCACGATCGACGTAATGCCTACCCGTGCTTTAGTGTCAAAGTATATTATTGATTTCATTACAATGTTATTGTATAGGGGGAGGGGGAAGCAATGAAAACTATAATTGAAAATTGGGTCGCAAGTATAGAAAGTTAGAGAAGTACTGGTCTCAAAGATCAAAAGTTCTTTAAGAGGGTTGAAACTTATTGTAGATAATCCGCAAAGTACATGATGGCAGAAATACGCAAAATAAGTTCTAGAAGGTCTTCACACCTTCTACTGCACTCAGATGCAACGATCAGTGTCTAAAAATTCAAATACGCTATTATAAAGATTATTCGCAAGCACTCGCTCGATCAATTTTGATAATTTAAGTCTTCAACGGCTGAAATAAAACAGTAAGTTTCAGCGAGTGATTTATTGGCGGCATGGATCTTTCTCGAAAGACCCGCTTATCTCATTGATCGTGACGTTAATAGATTTCTGCATTAATTTCCAGAAGCATCCATATGATAGCATGTTTGCTAGAATCATCGCCAAAAATGATGCCATCTTTTGGCTGTATCGCCAAATTTCTATTGAAATGCCATTATAATGTAAAGGCCGGCGTTGCTTGCAAATAATGCAATTTTAGCATAAAATACATACAACAGAATGTAATATTAACGTATTACACATCCAGATACAAATTTACACCGTTTTAAGCATTCATTACACAAAATTCGCAACACTATATTTATCCATTGATACCAGCAAGAATAATCGAAGATAAACTTTGGGAAGTAAATTGATATTAAAGGTAGAAAATCTAAGCAATCAAAACAGTTACTGAAAAATTGATTTTCGTTAAATATTTCGAGACAGTTTAACAAAACAAGGTAAAGAAAATTGTATTAATATTGTTTTAATTCCTTAATTGATATTTTAATGAATTAATTTTTCTTCAAATGATGCGATTCACAATCTCGTAAAATTTGCTGCAGCTTTCAAAAATTTTATTTGAAAAGTATTTCAAATTCAGTTAATTTATAGTAGAATTTTGAATAAATTTATTATCTCTTAAAAAGGTCCAAAGTTAAATATCATAAGTTTTAAAACTTATACATCTTAATAAACAGAAATAAGGATCCGTTTTCAAAAACTTATCAAACAAAAATTAAACATGAAAGAAAAAAAACAAGTACCTTGAAAAAACATTTTTACACGGATCCGGATATGACTTGGTACCGAACTCCGTAAATACTGGTCTTTGAATTTGAGTTAATTTTTGGTAAGCAATAGTATCCAAGAAATTCGACATAACGTCCACCTTTAAAATAGAAGTAAAAAAACACCACTCAATTATAGAAACAGTATTACTTCAAATGCAGTAAATTCTAAAAGTATTCCTTAGTAAATAGGTTACTTACGTGTCCTTTTCGGATGGCAAATTTGTACATAAGGGCAGACCCATCGAGCCAATGATTAAAGGAGAATCCTTTATCGAAATCCCATTTCGCTGGTCCCAATCTGAAGAGTTGACCTTCAACCCAATCAGGTATATTACCTGCAAAGATAAATGAAGATTTATGAATATGCAAGTATTTATAAATTTTGTGCATTCAAAGTTATGAATTTTTATATAGCATTAAAAACACGATACAAATATTATGATACGAATGTTTCCTATAGTATCGATTGTCGTCGGAATTATTTTGAAGTTTGAGTTGGATCTTGCAATAAAACAAATGACGAAGATTAATTAAAAACAGTGTTTGAATCGCATGCAAGTTATATTTGCTATGTACTTCATTTAGGACAAATCTGTGGCTTAGAGATTAACAGGGGAAAAAATAGTACAAAAGCATTTAAATAAAAATGTAAAGAATTATAAACATTTAAATGAAGAAAACATTTTAAAATGAAAAATTTCTTATGCTTAGAGCCACTTATAACTTCAATAAAGATGGGGAGGGGGTGAAGCTGAATGTGAATTATGTTTTGTATCCATTTGTTTTCATTTCTAAATAAATGTAAGCAATTTTCTTTATTTCATTCAATTAATGAGTAGGATATAGAAAAATTTTTCAGAATTTTAAAATCAAATTTGCAAAGATGGATAAACCTTGTATGTATAGGAAATAAACAGCTTTTTTGATTTAAGTTTAAGCTACAATTTAACTCACTAAACTATGTGTCAATATAAATTATATAAAGACTATACAATACAGATTTCCGACAATACTAGTTTCGCATCATTTGAGAGAACTCTTCAGATATAAATTTCGATTGCTTATTAACATCACATTCAGAAGAAAAATTAAAGCTATTCGCGACGGAACATGCCATTTTAACCACGGTGAACTAACGAAGACGTCACTCAAGTTAGCACTCTTCTCCAAATTTTCCCACAACGTCAATGGGAGACCTTTAAACCTCGTCCTAGTTAAAGACCTTCTACGGGGGGAGGGGGATCTTGTGTAAGTGAGTATTAACATCGCACTGTTCAGCTATTAGTGGGCTTTTGGAGACTGATCTCTTAATTTTAAACAATAGTCAAGTGACGAGGACCACACCCGAGCTGGCACCACCTCTCTCAACTACCACACTACACTAACGGGAGGACATTTGAACTCGACAGATTTAACGTGCATTGCTCCCCTACACAACGGGTTTTCAACGGCCCTTAGCTCAAACTCCTAACACGCCAGCCACGAGTCCGTTATTTTCACCGCTAGGCTCTACTGCGCTCCAGTGGTCTTTAGCGGTATCAGGG
>BMAV01010152.1:77452-92720 GCA_019973955.1 Trichonephila inaurata madagascariensis | reverse complement strand
GAGTTTTTACCAGAAACCAATTTCACCCATTAATATCAGCATGAAAATGGATGGAATCTAACCTTTTACTTTTTATTAATTGATAGAAAAACAAACTCTAAAAAATCTGTTTATGCAACTCATAAGATGCACGAGTTTTGAAATTAGTTTTTAGGTGAAATAATTGCATACACACAGAAAGATCATAACCTTAAAGTCTTAAGATATATGCATTACATGTAAATGTAATTCATATTTCCGCATACTTTGGCATAAATGCTTGCAACCAATATTTAATATTTGTGCATAAAACTTATTTTACATACAGCGTACTTCACAATTTTCAATACTCTTTGAATTTATTACAATGGATGCAAGATTAAAGATTATAGGAGTGTGCTCATTAAAACAAGCTACAATGGAAATAAAAGCATTCAAAGCTACAAACCCTAGGAATTTTATGATCTACGACATTAAATTCATTGTGAAACCGCAAATGAAGATTTATTAGAATGTGCGTAATAAAAACTAAATTTAGCCTGAATCGTGCACTAAAAGCAATTTTTAAAACCAGCCAGTTTCCACCGCACCAAGTTGTACAAACATCCCTTTAGTAAAAGGAATGTTCATGACCCCTCCCCACATTACTGATTGAAACAAAACCCATTTTCTCATATTTTGAAAGAATAGAAAAATATTCGAAACTCATTTTCTTGCACTTTCAACTGTTTAAAAGATCAGTTTGCATGCAAAACCTAAAACAGACCATAAACTGAAGGGATTATAAAGAGGTATTGTTGTAATTTTTAAAGTATGAATTTCTTGCGTATTGTTTATTTAATAATTTGAGGTAGTAAGTGTTGCATTAAATAGGAATATATAAAGGATTATAATTTTAAACTTCATGTGTCAGAGTTATATAAAATTATTGGTCATGGACCTCATTCGCAATAGGTTCGTACATATAGTTCTACATAGCGGATATTTGGTATAAAATATAATCATGCTCAAGCCTTGACAGAGAATATAGACCAAGGATGGCGAACTAATGACACGCCACCGATCAAAAATATTTGCCTTTTTAGTTCAAAATAACAAAGTTCACCATGAAGTATTATGAACAAATGCGAGTGATCGGTCGTGGTGCACAAAGCGATGGGGAGCACACTCGTTTGTAATTCTCTTTTAATCCCAAGATACCGTAAAATACGGCGTATAACGCGTTCACACCTATACTTTCAAGCTGCAACTTCTTATTTCTATGTATATTCGCCGTATAACGCACACTCCCTTTTTTACGAAGAAGCCAGAAAAGTACGTGCGCAATGCTCTTGTGTTTTGAAATAATTTATTCGAGATTGCGTTTCAAGCTTTTGATAAAAATAGTATAATTCTAGAACTACTACTACTCTTTAAGTTTATAAGGAATGTCATTTCTTTTAAATCAAGAGTATTTCGATCTATTCAGTTGTTGGTAAGCACACAGTTTATGTGCTCATCTTTTCCATATCTTAAAGCTTTCATTTTTTTTATATACCCGGCATATAACGCGCACCTGTAAATTTCAATTTTTATTTTTTGCGTTAAAAGTGCACGTTATACACTGGATTTTACGGCAAGTTGTTTGTCACCTAATTTGTAACAGAAGACACTAATGTTATTTTAATTTGAATTACATGTATAACTGGAACACTTACACAACAATACAATACAAAATATATTCTTACGTAGTAAATCAAGACTTTAGTTTTATTTTCCAAGTAATCCTATCAACTAAGTACTAAGTCAAAATTATTTGATGGCACATTTTATTCCTCGTTAAACGTTTCTACCGAAAAAATGGCAAGTTGATCCATAAAGGTTCGCCACCCCTGATATAGACTTGTTTATAGATTCAACTTAATGTCGTTTAGAACCATTACAGAAAATTGATGACGCACCACGTAAGTTAACTTTGTAGTGACTAAGATTATATTTGAAGTTTGAACTTCAACTTTCTCTCCAAGCTATAAAATTGAGGCTCAATTGAATTTCACTTCCCATCCGTACCCATCTCGAATGTCGAAGAAATTTGACGATGATTCGTTCACGATTGTGACTGTTGCGAAACTCTGAATCGAAACCCCTGGGTTATCCTTAGCTTGTGTAAAGACTGCGTGAAGCCGAGCGGGTAAATTTTAAAACCAGGTCTTGAATTAAATATTAGTAAAATGCTTGAATTTAAAGAGTAAATAAAAATCAATGTTAAAAAAATTGAAAGTGTGCATCTATAGTCAATGAAAAGTAGCTAGTTTCAGTACGAGAAAAATGTTTACCTGGGTAAATAAATTTTGTTTGAAACGTACAACATTTTAATGTTTGCAAATATGATAAATTCACATTTCACTCAAGGTCAAAATCCGTTCAAGGTTTGATTGTTCCTTTTACAACGCTAAATGGAATACTTCAAATATTTTGATTTCTCTAGAATGTACCATTAAAACACGTTTCTTTTTCCGCATTATTAATCCACTTTCAATCTAAATATTTGTTTTAGTAATGTTTCAACAGGTGTAGCATGGCTTTAAAGACAAGTGGATCGATTGTTCGTCAATCCATTCATCTAACATGTTTCGAAGCTACACGAAAACTATTTGAGACGGAACTGAATTTTAGGCGAGTTGTTTATTAACGTTGCACTATGGTAACATTCCTTGTAATTCTGAACCTCAGTCAAGGGACGTGGACAACACCCAAGCTGACATCTTAACTACGACACCAATGGGAGGACATTGAGCCACAAGAGATTTAACTTGCATAGACCCCCTCTACACGGCGAGTCTTCAGTGGCCTCAGGACTCGAACCAACGACACACCGGACACTAGTTCTTGACCATAACCACTAAGCTAACGTTCGATTTTGAATCATGGTCTTAAGGATAATTCTTCAGCTTCCCATTATCTTCAATATATCCCAAACACAGAACAGCTGGTTGAGGTTTGAGCTTAAATTTCCGAAAAAATGAGCAAATAAATTTTAATTTCATTCCTTTTTAAACCATCCTTATAATAAATAGGAAATTATTCATTTGGTACTTTATATTTAACAAAACCTCGTAAATTATTAATATGAAATATTTAATGTTAAATCCATTATTTCCAATAGTTGATGTTCAGAGAGTAATTTTTCATGCACAAATTATAGATTTGCTAAACTTATTTTGTGTAAGTCGTAATATTTCTTAAATCTCCTAAACATGTGTCGACATGGCTCCATTTCTTTGCATTCTTAAAATACTGGATTGAAGTGCCCTCTCGCCAGTATTTAAACCAGGACCTATACTTCGATCCTAAGACTCTTCGAAGCTCACTAATTTATTAGAGAATTAGGATTCATACGCAAATATTGGGAATATAAATGCTTAACTAGCTAGAATACATACACTAATACAAAACTGAAATTTGGCATTTTTTCTTTAAATACTTTAAAATCTCTCTTCATTTTAGTTATTGAACCCAAAAGCCGAGTAAACAAGGCATTGATGTCGTACTACAAGGGAAATTTTCAGTTAATACCTTAGCATCTAGATAACTAGAAGGCAAGACCAGACGCAACAGATGGCAATATCATCTACGGAAGATCTAAGCAATAGACTTTTAGATACGAGTAAGAGTTTATTAACGGCACACTATAAAATACAAACTAATGACGAAGAACTTCAATTTTGAAACAACCAAGTGGCCTGGCACCCCTTTCCGACCAAACTAAAGAGTTTGAGCCTCGGCAGATTTAGAGTGCATCAGCCTCTCTACACGGCAGGTCTTAAGTGGTGTGAGTGAATATTAACCTCGCACTGTTAAGCTAAACGAGGGACCACGTAATTTTGAACCATGGTCAAGTGACGTGGACGACACCCGAGCTGGCACCCCCTCTCCTAACTACCACACCTCACCAACGGGAGGACATTTTAGTTCTCGATAGATTCAACGTGCATCGCTGCCCCATACGGCGAGTCTTTAGTGGCACTGGGCTCGAACTCGTGACAAGGCAAGTCACGATCTGATACCTGTACCACTTGGCTACCCCGGCTACTTATCTCCCGTCAAAGTGACGGGCTTAAATTCTACCTATAATTCCAGGATACAAAATATACACCATTTTTATGCACGGAAAACTCATTTTCCATATTTGATGGTAATATACAATTTGTTACTATGGACAAGGGCTAATTTTCAACTAATTTTAAATTACACTTTTATACAATTTAATAAAAACACTCTTACTGTGATTATACAATAGTTTTTAGAGGTTAGGAGCTGCATTGCATTTAATCTAACCAAAGGGGATGCAATGAAAGAAAAGATTAGTTTAAAAGTGTTTCTGTAAATATATGACGACTTCTACCACGACATATTTAATGGGAATCTGCCTCGGTACATGACAATCTCTAACATCAAGTCTTTTATCCAACATATAACGAGCTAAAACAAGCTACTGTGACTATAAAAAGGGGGAAATAACCATTTTACCCATTTCGGTAAAAGGAAAGTAACCCATTAATAAAGTATCTTTCAACTTAGAATTAAAATACTCTTTGCAACTAATTCCATATCTAAAGTAGTGCATAATGGCTGTAGAACGTTTCAACTAACCAAATCAAACCTTAAGTTAGACACTGCTATGTTAGAGAAATATTGAATGGAGAGTTAACATTCTAATTTATAACAATGGTCCCGTAAGTACCTTGATCCATCTCAACGGTTGGCAACCACATGTGGCATAATTCTCAGTGGCATTCTGCATCACTCTACAAATTCGTCAATGTTTATGTGAATGGAAGTTGTCAAAAATGAGGTCCATTACGAAAATATCTGAATGATGAATCTAATAAGTTTAGATATTTTATAAATTATTGAATTTCATCGCTAGAGAGATTTAATGTTTAAAGAGAAAATTACATGTACTCTCTGCTTTCGGTAAAAACTATAAATCTATTATTGACCTTTAGTCTAACCATTATCGTGGGAATCTAATTGTTTAAAGAAATGTCCTGTGGGGGCACTCTGAACCATACGGGTAACTTGGCACGCCACAGCTAAAAGGTTGCCGACACCTGATCTTCAAAAATCAAGACTAATTTTTTTCACCCTTTTATAAGCTTCGCTTGTATGTAACTGAATCTTTTTTAAACTTGATTTTTACCCATTTTACAAGGTCAGATTAATTTAAAATTTTGCTCGCTTGTCCAGGACCGATGACAATACAATTTATTAATTGTATCGTCCTGATCAGGATTAACGATTTCACATTTTCAGATTCCATCCCATATCTGGCAACTAATATCAGATCCCGATTCCAGATATGGCGTCAAAAAGATTAAGTAATGGCTTAGTTCGATTTACTATAAAAAGGGCGTTAAGTTTTTTTAAACTAATTTATTCGACATTCATCTGTGTTTGCGACAACCACGCAATTCCAAAAGGCTATCGATGGTGTAAAGTCCGATAGAACCCAAAGACATGCTTTAAACATTGAAATCCGACCATGCAATATAGTAGCGAGGTCTTTAAAGCTACATGAACAAATTAATATTTTTTTTAAATAGATAGAACATCGGGGACTTACTAGTTAAAAAACAAGTCACTCGTAAATTAATGCGGTAAAAGTCAATTTTTTAAATTCGTTCAATATATTCCCTCCCCCTCCAGTACATATACTTACGTTTTTAAATGCTCTGATGTTTAGTATTTTCACTTATAAAAGCGCAATCCTATGTATTAAAAATTTATAAAGGGCATTCTAAAAGAAAAAGGTTCAATTATCTAAAAATTTGTTAACATGATACACTAATTCTTCATAAGGAAAGAAAAATCAAATTTGAAATCATCGATGTTGCTTAAATTTACCAGAAATATGAAAAGATTAAAAAAATAACTGCTGGTCAAAAGAAAATAAAACCTTAATAAGGCGGACTTTTATAGAAATTGCTCAATACTCAAGAAATAAAGTTCCCTTTTTAACACAATAAATTAAGCACAAAGGAGATTCAAAACTTTCTAAAACGTACTCTAATTTCTTGTCAGTACTATTAATTTATACAAATAAAATTTCAAAGAAAAAACTTGACAATTTTGGGTTATCTTCGAACACAAACTTAAAGACAAGCTCGCTGATATTGCTACAAATTGTTCAGATATAATGGGTTGGGAAGGTTCAGCGACTTCAACGCAGCATATGTCAAGATTACATACAAAAGAATTAGGATCGGGTTTTAACAGGTGTTTTAGTTTAGATAGGGTTCAAAAGATAAGAGTTCTCTCCTTTTTTTTTCTCTAATTGGTAAATATTAGACGTTGCACAAATCTCATTTCATAGTTCTAAAAGATCGCTGAATAAAAAGCGTTTGTACAATACTATAGTCCCACTGCCTGTTCACTAGAAAACACAATGACTGCAAAAAATATTCGTACACATAAACTGAACTGTTCGATGCATGAAAGTGTGCAATGAAATATGTCAATAGTTTTTGAAAACCGACCGAGTGGTACGGAAACATTGAAATGTAAAACGTTTTATTTTAAAGACATGAAATTAAATAACCAATAGCATTCAATCAAACCAAAAATTGACCGTCTCTTAAGTAATCATAAATGAGTATTTTCGCCCCAACTAAAGTGAATTTAGCGGCATTAACATTTAACATATGTAAGAGTTGTATTACGCTCTTATCAATTGTCCAAGACTCATTTTTCACGATATTGCATTCACGTATATATAAACCAAGATTAATCAAAAGCTAAAAACAAATTAAAACAGCAAAAATTAAGATGAAACTTCGTAATCATTAACAAGGTATCAATTTATTCTTTGCTCATTAATGCTATACTGAGAAGCAACATGGGTTCGCAGCATGACAGCTCAATTTCGAATAACGATCAAGTAATGAGGACGACTCTCGAACTCTAACGCCACACTTTCAACTTCTCCATCGCATCAACATAACCAAGATTTGATAGATTTAACGTACATCAGTCCCGTAGTAGAATGAATCTTAAGTGAGTGAATTTTGACGTCGCACTGTTCAGCTCGTCGAGGGAGTTTGGCGACGGACCTCGTCAGTTTGAACCATGGTCAAGTGATGAGGATGACACCTCAGCTTGTAACCCCTCTCCTAGCTACTACACCAACGGGAGGACGTTTGAGCTCTCGACAGATTTAACTTGCACCGCTCCCCTACATGGCGGGACTTCAGTGGTACTGGGCTCGAATTAATGACACGCCGGCTACGAGTCCGTTGATTGATTGAATATTAACGTCGCACTGTTCAGTTACTCGAGGGCTTTTGGCGACGGACCACGTAATTTTGAACCATGGTCAAATGACGTGGACGACACCCGAGCTGGCAACCCTTCTCCTAACTACCACACCACACCAGCGGGAGGACGTTTCAGCTCTCGACAGATTTACGCCCTACACGGCGGGTCTTTAGTGGTACTGGGCTCGAACTCGTGACAAGGCAAGCCACGATCTGATACCTATACCACTCTGCTACCTCGACCACGCCACGAGTTCGTTACCTTGGCCACTAAGCTACGGAGGACTCAAATGAATCTTTAGAGCAATCCTACAAAGCCAGCTGGTATTGTCATTCTATCAGAATATATAGATCGAAAACGATTAAAAAAATACAATTAGTCTTGAGATTTATAGCAAGACTCATTGCAAACGAACGTAACTAAAAAATATCCCGTGAGAAAGTTTTATTAACGTCGTACAAAAAGTAACAAGACTATTGGCAACCGACATAATTTTGAACCTCGGTCAAGTGACGTGGACGACATCCGAGCTTGCAACCCCTCGCCAAATTACCACATCATACCGACAGGAGGACTTTGCCTAAATAGATCTAATGTGCATCAGCCTTTGTGCACGACGGGTCTTCATTGGCACCAGGTTCTGAACCCGCGCCTCGACTACGCCGGTCACGAGTTCACCCTGAACACTGGTCTTCCGCGGTCACAAAAATATCGAGCGGAAACAAAGTCGCAGAAGTTTCATTACGAACTCCAAAGACCAAAAATAAGAGATTCCAAAGTTTAACCCCTTAATTGCAAAAGAAAATTTTCCTCCCATACAATAAAAATGTATGAATGCAGTAAATACATACTTTGGCACTAAAGCGACAATATATACGACTATAATTATAAACTATACAAATCATTAAGACAAGTATTAAATTTTGTATATGACAAGCTCATGGAGGCACTAGAAATTATTAAATTTGTTTAATTTAATACCGATAAATTAGTTTTCAAAAACATTGTATAGTACTGATACATTTCTAAGTATATTATCAGAGTTAATCTTTATTTTGTCAGAATGTATTGTTTCGCTTCCTTTCAGTAAATTAATACTTATCGTAAATTCTTCATTTTCAACTTTTCAAAAGGCCTTTGCCCTCCCCACATAGGGTATCTCGCCCCCCTAAGGAGGCACGCCTCATAGTTTCAGAAACTCTGCTTTAGAGTTTCGTGGGTCGCGAAAAAGTTTGAAAACCACTGCTCTAAAGTAAAATATTGCTAGCCATGATCACGAGTGATCCATTTCGTTATACTTGTAAGATACTCTATGATTTCCTTTATGGTTAAATAATTTGACGTGAATTTCGTCATGGGGTAATTTGTAAAATAACGCAATCCATTGCTCTAGTTAATTTATTCTCAAAACACACACATTCCACGCAATAAAAAATCGAAAGCACTGAAATCACGAGTTGCGATATTTGTGGTTAGCAAGCTTTTGGCTCAATTGCGTTTACTTTTGACAGAAAATATTAGAGGGATTAATGTTGAAAAGGCAAAGCAGAATTTCTGGCAATTGTTACCCAAATAATCGTAGTCCTAAGTTGCTTTATTAAATCCATATTGTGAATAATCCACTTCCTTATATCTTCAAACCTTTTCTCTTAATGAGCACAAAGCAATGAGAAATATTCAAGATATTGAATTAGATCTACTGTTATGCTTAAAGTGTTGGAAAGTTTTTTTAAAGTTATACTTTTTAACAGTTTTGCCTCCTTATCCTCACCGATATAAAAATTGGTTTTAAAATTGAATAGAACATCTTAAAAATTCCAATATAGCATTGCTATTAGATTAACGATAGATATAATTTTAAGAAAATACTCCGCTTTTCGTTGCCCATTTTTCGAGATTTATGCAAGTTTCTTCGGACCATTTTTAAAATATTTAACCTTGTCTTTAAAAATAGGTTTTAGATCTCTTGGAGAATGATTTATTTTATTACATTCGGCGATTTTTCTTGGATATACTCGATTGGATAAGCGACAATAGATTTCGCATATTTCAAAAAAATTTTACTTCATATCAGGGTTTATCAAACTTTGGGGTGTGATAACACTACGTGGGGTGCCCAAGCATATCGAAAACAAGATTAATTTTTTTAATTTACCGAACACAAAAGCAAAACGAAATACATTCTAAAATAAATAAAATTCCCATTTACCCTGATATAGTACACTTATAAATGTATCAATATTACACAATGCATTTGATAATTCAACAATACTAAGTTAAAAATAAGACATAATTGCCAGTGATGGAGTTTGTTAATTTAGGAGAAATTAACAAAAACCTGCAATTTTAATCAATCGTAATTCTTAAAATGTAAATTTTTCAAAAATCCTATATTCAAATAGACAAAATATTAGAAGCATTTTATTTTTGTAAAAGGAATAAAAAATGACAATTTCAAAATATTGTGCCAAAAAAAATTCAGTTTAATTTCTTCTATTAAAATAATTTTATGTATATTCCAATTCAGGTGACACTGAATATCAAAAATTTTTATGCGCTTTTTATTGCCAGTGATTCCATGAGTTTGTCAAATATAAAATTTTCAAAATTTGATACTTGATAATTAGTACTTAAAATATTGTAGCTTTAGCGTCAAAGTATATTAGTGAATTTAATGCACTGTTATTGTACGGAGGGGGGCGCGATGAGAATTACGATTGAAAATTGGGTCACCAGTATTGAAAGTTTGAGAAGCACTCTCTGCTTTAAATATTAAATGAAAGAAATCCTTGACAGAATTGTGAACAATTGGCATAGATTTTCTAGCTCTAAATCTCCAAAATATTTCTTAGAGTTATTAATTCTTTAGTTTGTGTGGGCACTAACCGAAATAATTTTTGCCTACAATATATTAATGGGGTTTGAAGTCTGAATAAAGAATCGAGTTATTGAACTAAATGCTTTTTTGAATTGTAAATTCTACATTTTGATGTAGGATATCTTTAATGCGATTTATAATTCTGCTATAACACCTGCAAACTATTACAAAAGCGCTATTCGTACAGACACTCTTGTACAAAAAGGCAACATTGCGTGACGTAGAATTTCACAAAATTAAGTCTATGACTACGTTCCGAACAGTTATTTTGCCAAGGCGTATAATTTGATATTTAGTGTCATTTGAATTAAAACATAAATTTTATATTGAAGCATTAAAATTTAAACGCATTTCTCGTCAAAAAAGGAAAACATTCTCCTTTTACGGAAAATACTTCAATATTTTGTCTACATATAGTTAGGAATTCAATACACAGCCTGCACTATTTGAAATTTAGGAGTGAATTTATTCAAATTTTAATTTAGGAGAAATTAACAAAAACCTGTAATTTTAATCAAACGCAATTCTTAAAATGTGAATTTTAAAAAAATTCTAGTTCATGTTCTGTATAGAAATCCTAGATTCATATAGACAAAATATTAGAAGCATTTTCTTTTTGTAAAAGGAAAATAAAAAAAGAATTTCAAAATATTGCGCCAAAAAAAAAATTCAGTTTAATTTTTTCTATTAAAATAATTTTGTGTATTCTAATTCAGGTGACACTAAATATCAAAAAATTTATAAGCTTTTTAAAATTACGGTTTCGAACGTAATCACCTTAAAATCAAAAATTTAGAATCGTGGAAAGCTAAATACACTTTTAAAGTATATTTTAATAAAGATTGCGTGACTATTTTTTCATTAAGGTATCCCCGACTACATTCGGAAACATGATTTTGAAAAGGAGTATAAACGAATAAAATTTGATATTTGGCGTCACTTGAATTAGAATGAGCATATAATTGCATCAAGAATACTGCTATAATAAAAAATTATTTGAATGCAATTTTTTGGCAAAAAATAGAATGATATTTTCAAAACATTTTCGTTTTGTGGAAATGCTTCTATAACAATATTTTGCTTATATATTGCAGAGACTTCTCTACAAATACTGAACTAGGATTTTTGAAATACTCCTGCTATTTTCAGATTCAGAGTTACAATCAAATGAAGTAATAACCGATGTTTGCTTGTTAAAATTTCTCTATTTTGATGTATTTAAATGCGATTAAACCTGCTTTTAAATCTATTTCAAAAATCCTAGTTCAGGCTGTATAGAAGTGCTCTGTATACAGGCTCCGAGTAAAATCGGGGCTATATATAGGCAGAGTTATTATAGAAGCAATTTCCATAAAAGGAGGGGGCTTTGAAAGTATCACTCTTAATTTCTTACCGAAAAAATGTATTTAAATAATTTCTCTTTCATTAATATTCTTAAAACAATTTTATATAGGTATATTCTTATTCCTGGGATACTCAACATCTAAAAAATTTATACGCCTTTTCAAAACCACGTTCCGAACGTAGTCTGATACCTTAAGCTTCAACATCTATAAGTTATAAGGAATTGTGAAATAAAAGGAAAATAAGAATTTGAGCTTTTGGTATTGACTTGCAATGATGATAAAGTATCAAAATAAGACATTACCGAAATAAGTCAAAATGGGACAGTTAAAATTAAGGGGGCGAGAGATCTATTTTTCCCCCCAAACACCTCGTAAAAACAGTTGCCTCTTTACTTCCCATTGAATTCTTTTGAAAAAATTTCACCATTAAAACTATTTCAGCCATTTCCTAAAAATGAGACGTAAAAGGCGGAAATTATGCTTGGAAATAAGGGTCATGCAATAAAAAAAATATCCACCTTTAGCATATCAAGCGCGAGAAGTTTCTTACAAGAATTTAAAAAGTCGGAATTCTAACTGAAGCACTGGATGAAAAACATCTTTCGAAGTGTATCTAGTACATTAAAAACATGGAGGTGTTAATAAAAATTATCCTAAGCAAATTATAAGATTAATTTAAGGCCGTTTTCGGCTAATGTTAAAGAATAGGACCCAAATTCGGAATGTTTTTTTCATATATAAAAGTACTCAAACAGTAATATTATATTCTGTTTCACTATCCTGTAGAGAATCACTTATTTTATCATACTACTCATTTTTATACGAGCACAGACACATTTCTTCTATAAAATGTGTTTCGTATTTTTTCTCCTCTACCATAATGTTAAATGAGCTATCCATTTACATGTTAAACTAATTATTTATGAAACATTTTAAAAACACTATATCGTAAACAAATGCATGAGTTACAGTGTCAATTTTTTTATAAAAATTTAAGCATTTTTTCTGTCCGAAAATGTGCTCCGCGTTAAGTTCACGCTCTTGTGCATATGGCGAAAACAAGCTTTAGTGATAAATATATACAGTTTATATGGGCTAATAAATTATGTTCCATGTTGTATAAAAATTCTAAGACTGTATGAATAATTTTCCACAACTTTACGCACCTGTGATCTCCGCAGTTTGGGGATCGGGACACTGTTCGACGGACTTGAAGAGGTTCTCCATTCTCCAGCCACTTACGCTGGCCACCGAGAGTTGTAATCCAAGAGAGATCAGAAACGAAAGTGAAGCTGGTGGAAAACACGTGGTTGCAGCATCCGAATAAAAAAAAAATGAGGTCGCACTTGTCAGATGACGTCACGTGCGAAGCGCATGCTCTTTGTCATCACCCGGGGAAAAATTAGGAATAATGTGATTGAGATTTTTTTTTTTTTTTAACATTTCTTACATGAGTTATGATTTTTATTTTCTACAATGATGTTTTATTTCAAAATATAATTATGTTTCTCTCAGGATAAATATCGAACAATTGTTTGCATAAAATAGTTTTATCCGCATTTCCAATTTACTAGCGGACTATTAACAAATTGGAAATACTATTTAAAAAGAAATATTATTTTCATGTTTAAAAAAAATCAGAATCCGAATTTCATGTTACAAAAAATATATATATAAAACTTTGGATGAAGCGACCATATCAAGTCATGTGTGAGTTACATAAACGTCGCTCTAAAAAGCAACGCAAAGTTTATTGATAACGAACCTCGTAATTTTGAACGGTCAAGTGACGAGGACAAATCGTGAGCTTCCACCCCCTCTCCAAACTAACACACCACGCCAATCGTTGGACTTTCAGCTCGTCAGATTTAACGAACATTAACCTCTTCTACACGGCGGGTCTTAAGTGGTACTAGAGAGGCATTTAACACGTAACGCGCTGACCACGAGTTTGTGACCATAACCAATATGCTTCCTAGGCCAACTAGCTGATGAAGGATTTGATCCTATATCGTTGGGAAAAGAAATAGGTTGCCGGGGGTCATTGGTTGAGAACTCGCAGCCAATAGTGTTCCTGCCCGGCCGTGGGTTCGAATCGTGGTGCCACTAAAGATTTGCTGAGTAGATTGGCTAGATTCATAGTCAATGAGTGAGTGCGTTTTACATCGCACAACTCAGCTACTCGAGGGCCTTTGGTGATGGACTCTTCGAAATTTTGAACCATGATCAAGTGACGAGGACGAAACATGAGCTGGCACTCTCCTCTCCTAACTACCACACCGTACCAACGGGAGGACGTTTGAGCAGCGACAGATTTAACATGCATCGCTCCCCTACACGGCGGGGTTTCAGCGGTACTAAGCTTGAACTCATGACAAGCCGGCCACGAGTCCCTTACCTTGACCACTAGGCTACAGCAGCCACAAATTCCCGGTCATTTGAGGAAGTCCAAATTTGAACTCATAAATCCTTTTCTAAACTTTCATACAATAGGGGGTCATGGTCACGAATTCTTGATCGGCATTGTCGAGTTCCGAATTCGTTCTAATGCTACTGAAGAACTGTCTTGTAGAAGAGCTGATGCGCATTAAATATGTCGAGGCTCAATTTCCTCACGTTAGAAAGGTGTGGAAGTTTGGTGAGTAAGGTACAACCTCAATTGTCACCCTTGTCCCTTCACCACGGTTCAGAATTGCGTGGTCCGTTACCAATAGCTTTAACACCTGTTGTAAAACTTTAGAGAGAGGTGAGCCATCTCAGGTGCCACCCTCGTCACTTGATCAAGATTAAAAATTACGAGGTCCGTCGACGTCAACTGTGAATATATGATTCAAAAGAATCATTTTATAAGTATTTTTATTTCCTGTCTTTCTTTCTCTTTTGGTCTGTATGGTGCATTTGTATTGGATAATTTTAGTATTTTTTATGAATTTGTAAGAAAGTTGGAATATATGTATATTCTTCCATCTCTTATACTCTTCTTATGTGATTATTATTATATTTACTTTCTATATATTTGTATTACGTTCACGCACATATAGTGCAGTTACCTTTAAATTTGTATTTTGTTATTTTACTGTCTTCTACTGTTTAAAAAAGGTAAACTTTGATTTTTTTTTTTCAATAGAGACTGGACGTGAGGGAGGGTTGTTTCCCGATGGATCGGTTTGTAGTGCTGAACCCTTTTCGGGTGACCTCGGTTCCTTTGGGCATTCCGCCAATACTCCTACTGTAGATTCTGAGTGTAACGTTAGTATACAATTTAAAAATAAATTTAGAGTACTTTTCTTCATTGTTATACTTTCAAAATATGTTTTATGTCAATAGCGAATGTCATTTCTTAAAGAAGTCTGCAAAACTAATAATTATCTGTGAATAAAGGAATAGAAGTAGTTAAGAATAATTATCTTTCTTTATAGCTGACTGACTTTTCTTATTATTGTGTTTTGGGAATCGACAATTCATTGTAGAGGCTGTCTTTTAAAACTTAATTCATCTTTGTGTTCACAAAATCAAAATTCTGACGCAACTAGTGAAAAAAATTTTCAGATGAATTAAGCATAGAAAAACACCAAAAGAATCCGCTGACGTCTCAAATGTCAAGCTGTCTGCGAATTCGTTCGAGCTCAAACCAATAAACAATTTAACTTCGAGTATAGGAAATAAATCATTTATAGCAACGAGCTACATGTAAAAATCATTTTCGATTCTGTTAAATATTGTGATATATTGTAAAAGAAATGAATTTGTAAGTACCGTATTTACTCGA
>BMAV01010152.1:0-72452 GCA_019973955.1 Trichonephila inaurata madagascariensis | reverse complement strand
TATTGATAATACAATTATTTAATTAGATTTCATTTGATTTATTAACATTACATTTTGAAGCAACACTAAGACTAATGGCAACTGATCCCGGAATTTCAAACCTCGAACACCACTCTCCAAACTTCCACACCACTACGTAAAACCTTTGGGCCTCATTAGATTTAACGTGCATCCATCCCCTCTACACACAGTGGCTCTTTAGAGGTATCAGGACTTGTGTACACGACTTCATAGAAACAACGCCGGGCATGACCATAAGCAATGGACTATTGCAACAAATATGACAGCGTCTCACAACATATAGTAAAATTCTTAGCTATTTTATTATCTATCTCATTTTTATCTTGAATTCCTGATTATTTGTGTAAATTATTATAATACATGAATCGATAAATAGAATATTACTCAATTTTTGAATGAATTTTATTTTAATTCAATGAGAATTGCAAGAGAAATCTATTGCTGCTATAACATATTTTTGAAGTTAATATTTATTATTAGAAAAAGCAGAAGCAGCCCACCCAGTATGGTGGATATGACCCTCAGATTGTAACCGAGTTCCGGTTCGAATCCCGAGTAAGGCGTGGTTGTATCTTCTTCGGGAAAAAGTCGTACTTTCACCTATTATGGATTCCCGTCTCGAAAGGAAAGCAGCTCACCCCTTCTGTTATATGCTGGGATCATCATCTAATGTAATAAATGTTTATATTCTTCTCTCTGTTTGTATTGCATGTTTCTGTTCTTCCTCTCGTATTTCATATGTATCCCAGGATAAAAACACACGACAACAACAGTGAAAGCAGGTATGGGAATATTGTGGTCAGACAAAATTTGTTGGTTGTTGAAGCATAACCCTTTGGCGGATGTTAATTGATTTAAAAAATATTTTCGAAGAGTTAAGTTGTAACAAGCGGGCATCGATTTGTATTAAGTTATATAAAAAAATATTCTTACAAACACACTTAATTAGTTGTTAAATTAAATTTCTAATGTGATATAGTCAAAAAGAGAGAAAAAAATGAAAGTATTATTAGAATGCATATTTCCCTTTCCTAAAACAATCTTGCTCTGCGGATCATCCATTCTTTTGAAATTGGGATAAATTGTGTTTTTACGATTGAACAAATCATTCTTGAAAGCTTGAGAAGATGCCCATTAAAACCTGCGTTACGACCTTATGTTTCTACCAATACATCCCTAGCAAAATATACGACATTATTGCCAAATTTATGCCCGCATAAAACAAAGAAAAGAATGCATCGTATCATTTGTAAAGAGAAGATTAAAAATTCCGATCCTTGATATGGAGGAAAAACAATAAATATCTGTTGTCACTGATTTTTACGTCTTGATAAACTATTAAGATCGAAGTTTTATATCAAGAAAGTTATCGGTGAGTTGACTAATTACTCAATATAAACATTATTTAAATTAATAACTAGACAGTGGGATGGATTAAATTTCAACTTAATATTCAAGATTTTAGAAGTTCAAAATTTGATTTATTGACAGCTTAAACTTCCTTGGTTATTATAATATAAATAGAATAAATTTGTTTGTGTGTGTCGAGGTCAATCTATTTGGAGATTTGTTTCCAATAGTCTTTGCACTTCTATATTTCATCAGATTGCATGTTCGAGTCCTGAATCTGGTAAAAATCTGTCTTGTTGAGCAATTTTGCTACCGCACGTTAAATATAAGAGATTCAAAGTTAGCATGTGTTGCAATATATGGATTTATTATTTATTAACCTCTCACTTAGAAGCCACAGAAGACTAGTGGTGACAGATATCACACTCAAGGTCAAGAGATAAGTGTGGCACTGTTGCTGGAATCTTTCACTCCAAACAACCTCACCACGCTCACATGAGGTTCTCGAACCCCCTTGACAGATTTAAATATATTTCCATCACATTTAAATATATTTAGAATCAGAATGCGAACCTATGAGTTCATTAGATCTCACTCACAATCATAGCTATCCGGTTACAGTAGCGGTGATATAGTCTAGCAGTTAGGAAGTGACTGGAAGCGAAGTACCACCTCAAATATTCGATTTTTAATAGAGTTACATTTCGAAGCAACACAAGAGCTGTTGGTGACAGACCTCAAAATTCTGAACATCGGACAAGTGGTAGAGATAAAACTATTCTCCAAACTTTAATATTTTGCCAACTTGAGTTCTGTGAACTCAATTTATTCACCGCGCGTGTACTATTTCCTCTACACTATGGGTCCGGTCATGAGTTGGCGATTATTACCACTTGGCTTCTACAGCTATGCCTCAAATGTCTAGTTATTTGATCATGATCTAAAAGTTTTATATGTATCACGAATAGCCTTCTCACATATGTATCCACACATGAACACGAATACTCTTCAAGTTCTAGTATATTAATTTAATGTATTAAAAATAGTATGCAATGTATTAAAAATAAAAAAAAATCAAATATTTCATCTGAAAAAAGAATTTTTTTTTCAAAATTCCATACATATATATAACTTGTATAAAAATAGCAAGAGTCAAAAATTATTTTTAATGTAATTTGAACGTTATATATACACTACTGGCCATTAAAATTGCCACACCAAGAAGGCGACATGCTACAAACGTGAAATTTAAACGACATGGAGAAGATGCTGTGATATGCAAACAAAGCAGTAGCGACACCTACAATGAGTTTAAATGAGGAAATTGTTCAGCTCGCGTTTCTCATACACAAATTGCATTAGAATGTTGTTGCCTGGTGAAAAGTTGTTGCAATGTCTCGTGAAAGGAGCAGAAATGTGTACCAGCACGTTTCTGATTTTCATAAAGGTCGAATTGTAGCGTATAGGAATGCGGCTTATCGTATCGCAGTATTGCTATTCGCTTCGATCGAGATCCAATGACTATTAGCAGAATATGGAATCGATGGATTCAGGATGGTAATACGGAACGCCGTGCTGATCTCAACGGCCCTCTATCACTAGCAGCCGAGAACACAGGCATATTACCCGTTATTGGATCGTGCAGCTACGTCACGAGCCCTGAGTTAAAAATGGGGAACGTTTGCAAGACAACAAGTGTCTTCACCAACAGTTCGCCGACGTTTGCAGCAGCATGGACTCTCAGCTCGGAAACCATGGCTTCGGCTACCATTAAAGCTGCATCACAGACAGGTGTGATCAACGACGAACCTGGGCGCACGAATGGCAAGACGTCGTTTTTTCAGATGAATCCAGGTTCTGTTTACAGCATCAAGATGTCGCATCCATATTTGGCGGTATTGTGGTGAACTTATATTGGCAGCGTGCATTCGTAATCGTCCTACTGGCCCATCAACTGGCGTGATGGTATGGGGTGATATTGGATACACGTCTCGGTCACCTCTTATTCGCACTGACAGCGCTTCGAACAGAGCACGTTACATTTCTGGTCTGTTACATCCCGTGTCTCTACCCTTTTTTCGAGCCTTGCAACACACTGTGTTTCAGCAGGATACTCGACGAACACCTGTTACCGGTATTGTATGAACCTTTCTTGATACGAAAAATGTTCGGCTGTTGCCCTGACCTACACGTTCACCAGATCTCTCACCAATAGAAAACATCTGGTCCATGGTTGCCGAGCGACTGGCTCGTCACCATACTTCAATCATTACGGTCGATGAGCTGTGGCATCGTGTTGAAGATGCATGGGCATCTGTACCTGTACATGCCATCCAATCTCTGTTTGTCTCAATGCCCAGGCGTATAACTGCTACTATTACTACCAGAGGGGGTTGTTCTGGGTACTGATTTCTCATGATCTATGCACCAAAATTTCTTGAAAATTTAATCACTTGCCATTTCCAGTATAATACATTTGTCCAATAAATATAATTTTGTTATCTGTATTTTTCCTTGTTAGCAATTTTAATGGCCTAGTAGTGTATATAATGATAAAGAATTTCTCTAAATAATAAATATTATTGTACTTCACACCTTTACTACTTAATATTTCCTCAATTATTTTCTTTTAGCATAATATTTACTTTTCAGATTAATATTCAGGCAGATAATTTTCTTTTGCATGTATTATTTCTCACTCAAATGCAATAAATACATTAAAAATTCTATTAGATAATTATGACATACGCATAACCCCCATTAAAAATATTTTCTTTTGTATATGTGATTGTTGTCGAAATTACTCAGATTTCCTTTGTTAACGAAATGTTTATTTGTAATTTAATAAAAAAGAATATATCATCAATTTAAGGAGAAAAGGAAATATATTCCTAGTCACTCAAAACTCGTGACTTGATTCTCGTAGGTAACTTTTTTTTAGAAGCATTCGGTCACACACAAAAAAAAGTAGTTTAGGTAAGGCGACCCCATCATTCAAGGTTATGTAAATTGTAAGAGAATGCAAATAGAGTTTTGTTTTATTTGCCTCATTATATCTCAATGGCAATACAAAAGCCACTTGTCATTAGAGAAAAACTTCAAGGTTATTGGTTTAAAGACGTTTTTTGTTTGTGTTGAAGAACACGGGGCTTTAATTTAGTGTGCGCATTTTCAGATTTATAAAAATTCCAATTTTTTAATGCAATTTTATTTGTCTTTAACCCATGCACATTCGTTGTATACATTTTAAAATTTCAAAATATTCAAAGGAAATAAGCCGCGAATCAGTGGTAACATCGTTTCTGTCCAGTTGTGGGGTGGAATCCGAGTGTCACTAAAGACCCTCCGTGTAGAGACGCTTGTCACGTTATACCTGTTAAAGCTCTAAGTGTCGCCCCTCAGTATAGCGGTTAGCGACGTTGACTGCTGTGCCGCAGGGCCTGGATTTGAATCCCGGAGAAGGCATGGGTGCTTGTAATGTATAGTGCCTTTACAGTATGGGGGCCATCGAGCCATCGAGCCGCAAGTCCTCTCGTGAGGTTGGTGGAAGGGGAAGAGAGGTGGGAGGACCCTGACCACCCCCAGGGTGTTCTTCAAAACTGGGGTGGAACCGAGACAAAATCGTATCGTCATCTGCATGGTGCTCAAAGCTAAGGCTGACGGCATGCGTACATCTAGCCTTTTGTCGCGATGAATTTCGTGGGCCTCGATCTGACATCATCAAACAGGTGGCATTAATAACAACAACCGCTTGTTCTCTGGAGCAAGGCTATAAAGTTTCACGTTGGTGTAAGGGAGATGTTTGGTTTCCAGCTCAGGTGACCGTGGTTCAAAATTGCCAAATCCGTTGCCAATGTTGCTTCTGAATGCTAAATTAATAAACAATTGATTACTTCGCATTAAGGTTTTGAAGACCAATCATTGAATACATTATATACAAAAAAAAATAATAATAATAATAAGATTTTAAACAGGAAGCTGTGTTTCTACATTTAACGCTCCCGGTTGTCTATTTCTGTTCGATTCGAAGATCTTCTGACCATAGCCCCAATACAGTTCGTAACTTATTATTAAGGTCAGGATTATTTGAAACAGGATAGGCACTTAAACTGCATCTCGTTCTCCCCGACATATTTAGCGCACTTGATCCCCGCTACTCGACGGTCTTCGAAAGAACATCAAACACAAATGTTAGTATATTAAAATATGATTAAACTTGACAGGTTTTTTTTTTCTTCAATTTTTGCTATTATATATATAGCTCACACTCTCTATATATTTATTTCTTTATTTATTTATCTTGGTGGAGTTTTCAATCGTTAATAAAATACATTTTAAAGCGTTCCATTGAGCTGAAATTTTATATACATGATTATTTTGGATGAAAATACAATATAATTTAATTATAATTAATAAAAATCAATTAATTAAAACTAATTATTTAAAGAATTACAAATACAGCCACGTTAGCATCACTTTTGGCGACTTATCGACCCTTTTGGCGATTTGGGTCAAAACTTAAAGATTTTTTTTTCCTCACATTTAAAGCATTCAGTTGAACTGAAATTTTATAGACACGATTGTTTTGGATGACAATACGATATTTTAATGATAATTAATAAAAATTAATTACCACGTAATGTGATTTTTTCCTATGAATATATATATTTATATTAATTGTAACTATTTAATAAAAAGTAGCTAAAAAATAAAATTTTTCTTTGTTGGTCTAAGTAGGAATTGACTTAATTTTTTTATACTACTTGCTTTGTTTTATTTAAGGTATCCAACTACGTTCGGAACCGTGATTTTAAAGTGCATAAATGGATAATTTTCATTATAATTAGTGTCACTTTAGATTAGAATACATGTATAAAATTGTTTTAAGGACATTTTGGCAAAACAAAATTATTTAAATACAATATTTCGGCAAAAAATTAACTCAGAATACTCTTTTTTCAAAATGTTCTCCTTTTGTGAAAAAATGCTTCTATTATAATAATATCGTATTTTGCCTGTATATAGCTCAGACCTCTGTACAGAGGCTAAACTATGATTTTTGAAAAATTCTCATTATTTTCAGAGTTACAATCAATTGAAATAATTATTGGCGTTTTTTTCTTCAAATATTTCCCCTCTGTTGTCGTAAAACATGGATAAACCCACTTCTAAATTATATATTTCAAAAATTCTAGTTGAGCCTCTATACAGAGGTCTCAGGTATATACAGGCAAAATATTATTGTAATAGAAGCAATTTTCACAAAAGGAGAATATTTTGAAAATGGGTCATTCTACGTTCATTTTTTGTCAAAATATTGTACTTAAATAATTTTTTATTGTAATACTACTCTTAAAACAATTTTATATACATTTTCTAATCAAAGTGACACTAAATATCATAAATATTTATACGCTTTTGCAAAATCACGGTTCCGAACGTAGTCGGATACCTTAAATCACTCAGCCATATGTTGGGAGTCAGGGAGGGGTGTTCAAAATTTTGGGGGTACGTGATGTCAGGCTGATACATAAAGGGGGACCGCAGTGATCGAAAGCTTAAGAGTCGCTGGTGTATGGTATTAGTCCAAGATAGGGATTGCAATACCGGTATAACTAATACCGGTATTTTGGGCCATTTGTGCAATTTTGTAATACCGGTATTCACAAGTTTAAATACCGGTTTTTCGGTATTTACTAGAATTTTTTTTTAAATTGTCTCCACTATATGTTCAGGGATCGCCAACCTATCAAAATAGTATGCGTTTTTGTTTTTGTCTCCCTAACGGGCGAAATTAATTAGACTGTGGATATAAAGTTGCATCATACAATCAAGTGATAAAATATGTGAATTATCCAAGGAGGCGGACCAAAAATATTATATTACAGTTCAGAGCGATACTGCACATGTGCAGGTTTCGTAGTCTGATATTTGTATCTGGGAAAAAACAAGGTTGTAATTTTGAAGAAATTGCGTAATATCTCGATATTTTTTTTTTAATTGGGGAGTTGTATTTGCACATTCTATTTGTATTTACATATTATCATGATTTTAAAAATGAAAAAAAAGAAAAGAGATTAACCAATTCAAATTTGATCAAGTTTATAGTAAATTTTCTTAAAAATTTTTCCCTACAAACCTCATCCACATTCAAAAGAATTCGGTACATTTATCGAAGATAATGATGACAATAATGCCGATAGTGAAAAGGAATTGTCTCTTGAACAAAAATTAGAATTAGTGATAAGTAAAAAAATTTCAACATACCAAAATATAATACAGAAATCAGCTATGTCAAAAACCATTCGATAAGAAATCGATTTATTTGAAGATGAGAGGTTTGGAGATAAATACTTGGAAAAATTATATATCGCGTATTGACAACAATACTACCTAGTGTCGATGCCGAAAGAGCATTTTCGACAGCTGGCAATTTGTGCACATAATTAACATTCCAGGATTAATGACACTACAATTAATGCATGGTGTTTTTTAAGATCACATTTCAAAAATTTACAATAGTACTACAGACTGAAGAGGGATATCTACACTTTTTTATGATTTAAGGTATCCGACTACGTTCGGAACTGTGATTTTAAAAAGTGCATAAATGTATAATTTTCATGATATTTAATGTCACTTAGATTAGAATACATGTATAAAATTGTTTTAAGGACATTATGACAAAAAAAATTATTTAAATACAATATTTTGGCAAAAAATTAACTTAGAATAACCATTTTTCAAAATGTTCTCCTTTTGTAAAAAATGCTTCTATTATAATAATATTTTGCCTGTATTCAGCTCAGACCTCTGTACAGAGGCTCAACTAGAATTTTTGAAATGCATAACTCGGAAGTCGGTTTATCCATGTTTTACAAAAACAAAAGGGAGAAATTTTAAGAAAATATGCCGATAATTATTTCAAATGGTTGTAGCTCTGAAAATAATGTGAATTTTTCGAAAATCATAGTTGAGCCTCTGTACAGAGGTCTGAGCTATATACAGGCAAAATATTAATACAATAGAAGCATTTTTTACAAAAGGAGAACATTTGAAAAAAAGGTTATTCTGAGTTAATTTTTTGCCAAAATATTGAAGGGTTCTGCACGTAAAATTCCGCCATTCCAGAGATGCTTTTTCTGCCTTCAAGCAAGATTCCCACTAGCGTCCAAGCTACATTCTTAAAAATACGGCTCAACAGCTTTTGAGAACCCCACCTGAAAGCAAAAAAATATGTGCGGTGCATTTTTGAAGCATCTCCAGAACGCCAAGACTTTAAGTGCAGACCGCTTAGAGGGTTAAATAATATTTTTTTGTCATAATGTCCTTAAAACAATTTTATACATGTATTCTAATCTAAAAGTGACACTAAATATCATGAAAATTATCCATCTATGCTCTTTTTTAAAATCATAGTTCCGAACGTAGTCGGATACCTTAAATAAATAAGATGTTCTTTTGCTTTTCTGTGATTTGTTATAGTGTGTTATAATGTAAAATTCGCAAATTAATTTTTTGTGATATTTACACTCTCTAATAAAAAACTGGCAAATAAAACAAAGAAAAACCTTTATTTTCCTTCTTTTCCTAAAGTTTTTATTACCGGTATTAAAATCGGTATCCCGGTATTAAGATAAAAAAAAATACCGAATACCGGTATAGAACTTTTGGTCCTATATTGCAATCCCTAGTCCAAGACCTAGGCAGGGATGACAGACATGTCATAATGTTGCAGTCTTGCCACTGATTCCAGTTTCTCCTTTTTTCGGAAAATATGTCCGGGGAGGAATTGGACTGTTAAAATTACTCGTATTATGATCTTACTGAGACCGAGTCGAGAACGAGACGAGTTCTCCCAAGGTCGATGCCCTGGGCAAAGTTGGCCCATGCCTTAAAACGTTTCTGATCAAAGGATAGAACAAATAAATACCCCCAAAAAAGAACTGTTTGTTTTATAAGTTTTTCCTTGTATTCATGACTGATATGTTTTAAAAATTATCCAGGAAAAAACTATATTAAATAATAAAAGTTTTAATTATATAAAGAAAGCTAATTACTGGAAAGTATGCTTTTTTTTTTTGAAAATCATTTTTTTTCCGTAATAACAATAAAAAAAATATTAAATAGTCAATCTTTGTATCATTATAAATTATTTTTCAAGCGCATCGAGGTTAATTTGAAACTTTTCATTCTTTTTCTCTAACGAATAGAATCTCTCTTCACACGAATGTCACGCTAACGAATTTTTGTTTTGTTTCTTAGATCCTTTTTCAACGCATTTGCTCTTTATGCGTCTCGAAAAATAAAAAAGAAAACAACGTTTTTCAAGCACCACACCTGTCTCACACTTGTCCTCTCAAAACTTCCTAAGTCCTGTTCAAGGTCTACTTCAAAAAGAAAAAAGGAAACCAAATTTCGTGATAGGGTTTTTATATGCTAGTTTTTCACAGATATAATCCCACTTTTTAAATATACATTTATTTCTTTGTTAAAGTATAATTTAATACAACTTGCATGTGGTTCGTATAGAGAAGTGGAACCAGGTTGCATGTGATTATATACTGAAACTATTGTTCTTTCATGCATGCGACGTATTATGAATAGAAGCCTTTTATGTAATAAACACTATTTTCTTTCGCACAGCTGTACAGTTTCGAAATTTTGGTTCATATACTTTTAGGATGGCATACGTACTACCAAAACAGTTATTCCCTTGCGAGCTCGAAATGACAAAATAAGAACGCGAAAGGCATGAAAATAACCTTACTGAGATACGAATAAGTTAAAAAAGTATTATAATTAAAAGGTATTTGGGGTTTCCGATTATATGCGATCGGAACCTTTGGTTTTAAAAGAGCAAAAAAATAATTTTTTGTTTCTTGTGTAATCTCATCTGAAGTACAATATATATATAATTCTTCTTAAAATATATTTACAATAGATTTTCTTTTAAACGCAATTTTTTGGCAAGAAATGAAGAAAAAATAACATATTTTCAAAATATTCTCCTTTTTTGGAAAATGCTTTTATAATAGTAATATTTTGCTATCAGATCTTGAACTAAGATTATTGAAAAATTCACATTAGTTTCAGAGTTACAGTCTCTCAATCGAAATAGTGTCCTAAGTTTTCTGTTAAAATTTATCTACTCTTTCTCTCTCTCTCTCTCTCTCTTTGTCCTCTCTCTTTCCCTCTCTCCACCCTCTCTCTGATATATTAAAATACAAATAAACCCTCTTCTAAATTTTATATCTTAGAAGTCATACTTCAGGCCCTGAAGAGCAGGGTGGAGAAACTAGTTCTTCCAAATTTTATATAAAAATACGAAAAGTCTATTTTTAAAATCATACTTTCTCTAAAAGTACAGTTCCTTAGAAAATTGATTAAAAGATAAAAATCATATAGAATGAGAAATCATAAGAACAAATATGTTGAACAAGCCAAATTTTTTCATAAAGTGTCTTAAAGGTTTTTTTTAACTAAGTGTAGTGCAAAAAATTTATATAGAAGGGGAAGAAAAGGTTTTTTTGTAAAAAGACTTTAACTTCAAGTTTTTTTTTAAAAAAATCATTTCAAATTAACATGATTACAATACGATTTTTACATATAGCAACTTCGAAAGAAATGCACAGAGTTTTAGAAAATTAAACTACAATAGCGAAACAGCCCATGAAGTGCTCATCTCAGTTTTCGTGACCTTGGGCACTGAGGTACAGGAGCAGGTGTTCCGATCAGGTGGTCAGTCTGCCGCCCCCCCCCCCATTGTTTAATTACCAAGTGAGCTTTGTACTCATTTTATCGACCCATTGAAGGGATGAAAAGCTGGGTCTGCCTTGCCCCCAGTCCGGGGTAGGAACCCCGGACCTGTGTCATGGAAGCGCGATCACTGGGTTTCTTAAACATTTTATTGGATAGTTTAAAAAATTGATGCTTTCTTTAAAATTCAAGTTATAGGGTACCTTGAAACTACAAAAAAAAATTTTTTTTGATTAGGGTGTTCGAGATAAATCCTAAAGAAAGTTTATAAAATATTAAAAAACATTCACAATGTTCAACTATGAAGTATTAAATTATATATATTGTAAATGAACATGTGAGTATACTATAACGTATCTACAAAGTACTCAAAGTTTGTGAACGGCTGTCTTAAGATAAAGAGAACCACAATTTAGGAACCATTAACATAGACTGCATTTAAAGTTAAATAATAACGAATTAGGATTTATTTTACTTTTTAAACTAAACTTAACTCGGTGACTAACAGTCCATGGCCATTTTGTACCCATCTCTGACCACTGAGGTGCAGGAGCAGCTGTTTCGTTTAGGTAGTCAGTCTGACACGAAACCCTCAGTCTTTAGCTCCCAAGAACTAGCTTGATACTCATTTATCTACCTATTGAAGAGATGAAAGGCTGGGTTGACACCTTGCCCTCTGTCCGGGGCTTGAGCCCTAGACCTGTGGCGTGGAAGCCCGATACGTTATTACTTGGCCACTAGACGATCTTACTTTCCCTCTTATATATATATATCAGTGGAACCCACAAGGGGGGGGGCCGGCCCTTCCCCCAAAGCCCTTGATTTTTTTCCGATTGGTTATAATTCTAAGTATATAATATGTAAAATTTAATTAAATATATGTTATTAATGATTAATTTTATTAATTAATGCTAATTATTTATTCAATAATTAGTTTTTTACTTTGTTTTATTCCTGAAAATCGACAAAATCAAAAATAGCGTGATACAAGAATGCTGAACTTTCCACCCCGGGGCCCCCCCCCCCTTGAAAAATTCC
The DNA here is from genome assembly GCA_019973955.1 of Trichonephila inaurata madagascariensis. Lineage (NCBI taxonomy): Eukaryota > Metazoa > Arthropoda > Arachnida > Araneae > Nephilidae > Trichonephila > Trichonephila inaurata. The sequence goes on along the minus strand of BMAV01010152.1, from coordinate 60,284 downwards.
TGTGTGCGCTACTGATACATATATAATCTGAAAAATATACAAATACATTTTCTTACCACATATGAACAAATTCATGCCATCCAACTTATATGATTAGGTATCTGTTATAACAGTGTAAAATGTCTATGATTTTGTATCAATATTTACAAAGTTATCTTTGTCAAATCAAATATTTTTTTTTTTTTTCATTTCAGATACTACAACATATTACAATGTTTTAAGCTATTTGAAATTAAATGGTCACTGATTTTTCTTTTGTTTTTATTCTGGGCGAATTCTGATACAATGGGCTTAATTCATGAAGTCACATGATAAAAACAAACACGTGTTTTCCATTGAATTCAAAACAAACATTAAATTGATTGTACTTGTTGTTCTATTTGTAAAACTCAGATAAAATTTCAAATTTTATGTTTAGGTAAATATGTTTAAATGTTCGAAAAGAAAAATTTCTTCAAAAAGATTTTTTTTAAATTAAAAAAAAAATAATTTATGTTTGTACTTTTAAATAAAATGTATTTTGTATACATATGTACTTTTTAAGAGAAAGTTTCTGCAAAGAGCAAAACTTGGCAAAACCGGAGCGTGTGAACTGATTAGCTGGAAACACTAGATAGTTTTTATCGTGTGACTATGACGTCGCATGAGTTTTTGAATTGATTGGCTAGAATCACGTGGCTTTCACTATCATGTGATTATGATGTCACATGAATTGTGCCCATTGTATTGTGTCAAAACCCAATATTTTTCTAAACACTCCACGAAAATTCACAAAAAAAAATAGCCTTTCAAAGTCACATAATTCGCCACTGATAATTTCACAAGGTTTGTAACGTGTAATTTTCTGACTTGTGTTTCCGAAAGATCCTCCAGAGAATATTCCTTCCGAAATCGACAAGTCAATGAACAGCTACTTCCTGACATTAAGAAAGGTTCCTGAGGGTGGGCCAATCCATCGGCCTTGTGACGAAACAGCAACGGAGCTACATTCCACCTGTCTTGGGCAAGGTGTTCACCAACTCTAAGTAGGACAAACTTCATTACCGGAGAAAGTTCACATCGTGGTCACGTGTCTCTGGGGTCGTTCATCAACGATAGAAAAAGTGGAAGAACTGAGTTTCGGAAATGAGAGTTTCTTGTCCCAAGGCTAAGTAGTTTTTTCTTTGTTATTACTACTGCTGTTGGCTTAGGAATCACAACAGAAACGTGATAAAGTAGTAGTATGTCTGCTTAAGGTATCCGACTACTTTCGGAACCGTGATTTTAAAAGAGCACATAAATGGATAATTTTCATGATATTTAGTGTCACTTAGATTAGAATACATGTATAAAATTGTTTTAAGGACATTGAGACAAAAAAAAATTTATTTAAATACAATATTTTGGCAAAAAATTAACTTAGAATAACCTTTTTTTTTAAATGTCCTCCTTTTGTGAAAAATGCTTCTATTGTAATAATATTTTACCTGTATATAGCTCAGACCTCTATACAGAGGCTCAATTATGATTTTTGAAAACTTTGCATTATTTTCAGAGTTACAACCCATTGAAATAATGATCGGCGTTTTTTTCTTAAAATTACTCCCCTCTGGTGTCGTAAGATATGGATAAACTAACTTCTAAGTTACATATTTCAAAAATTCTAGTTGAGCCTCTGTACTGGGGTCTGTGCTATATACAGGAAAAATATTGTTATAATAGAAGCTTTTTTCACAAAAGAACATTTTGAAAATTGGTTATTCTATGTTCGTTTTTTGTCAAAATATTGTACTTAAATAATTTTTTATTGTAATACTATTCTTAAAACAATTTTATATACATTTTCGAATCAAAGTGACACTAAATATCATAAATATTATCCATTTATACGCTTTTGCAAAATAACGTTTCCGAACGTAGTCGGCTACCTTAAAGTACCAGAACACATTGAAATGACCAATTTCGACGCCAACATATATCTTTTGTACAATCTATTGGACTAACAAAACATATATAATTTTTTAATTGGTTACATAGAGGCCGATGTACTGTAAATTACACGAAAGGAGAAAAATCGGAAGTAGATCTTTAATCTACGACAATTGTTCAAAATCTATCACCACAAGTTTGAAAACTCGGAAACATTATAAATTTATTTTGATGAAACTTTTTGAACCAGATTTTATATTATTTTTTGAGAACGTACTGAAATAATTCTCACTCTATGAATATTTTTTGAGTTATGGCCTGTTGTTTCAACATAATAGCCACATAAATTGTCATATTTCTTATATATATATTAATTCGATCAATTTTAAAATGTTTATGTTTAATAAAAAATTTAAATTCTAAAAAGTTTCCTAGATAAATGGAGATGTAGTTTGTTTTAGAAATATTTTGATGATATTATTATATATTCCATTCTTCTTTAACTGCCTTAAATGATTTTTAAAACATTGCTGAAATTTTACATATAATTAGGATTTTGGTAAAATTTAGACAATTTGTTTTAAATATTGGTTAATGTTTATTTGTACTGATCCCTAAAAAGTATTAATAATGTTTTATTATAATATTTTTTTAAAAAAATTACTTAGAATGTGTACGCGAGTGATATACGTTCCGAGCGATACATATTAAAAAGATACTATTCTTTAGAATGTTTGTAGTACAATAAGCTTCTACTATAAAGATCACTACCTGATTATGAAAGGTGGTAGACTTTAATTACATTTTAGCCTTGAAATGTTAATGAATCCTTGAATGAAATAAATTCTAATACTATTGATCAGACAATATTACTTTTCCTTTACATTTAGGCTTAATTATTATACCAATTTAGAAAATGAAGTGACGATTTCATAAAGAATGGATTTTGCATGATTGTATTGATTTCTCATTAAACTAGATAATTCTATTTTCAAATAAAGGTAAAATCTTATATTATAATAAATTTATCTATAATTCTACATAAATTTTTTGAGCTTATTTTTAAAACATAATATCGATTTGATCTTAAGATTAAAGGTAAATCTAAGTCCTTATCGATGAAATAAACAGATCTAAAGAGAGAGAGTTCAGGCCTGGAAGAAAATACTACGTTTTGTCTCTTTTATTACTCTTGGTATTATTTATATTTTTAAAAAAATATGTTGGATATTTTTGACATACATTGATTATCATTATCATTATTATTATTTTTTTGAAACTATGTTCATTCTGGATAAATTAATAACTTTATTTCGTAGGAGGAATTTTGTAAATAGGTGTCAACGTCATAGAGTTCAAATTTTTGTTACAAAAATCATTCTGTATTAACAATAATTTTTATATTGTTTAACAATTTTTACTACTATATTGTAACATATTAAACGCTGAGATTAAAGGAGCAGAAAAAATTGCGTTAATCTTGTAACAATAGACTTGAAAAATTTGAATAAAATGTTACTTTTCTCTCTTTTAAAAATTTAACAAATCCTTAGCTTATTAAAATAAAGAAACATCTGAAGGTTCATTTTTGTGGTGTGCTGAACTTAAGATACAGAAAAATACAAATCTATATGATTAAAATATATTTTTAACGTGTTGTCGGTTTCTTCAAACCTTGAGCAAGATCCTTATTGATAAAATGAAAGGCTCTCATGAATTGATAGCAAGAAGCTTTTTTTCCAAGATTTAACGTTTATTTACATATTATACTTAATCTATACATATAAATAAAAATGAAGTATCTGTTTGTAATTTGAAATTAGCAGCTTTTTACAAAATACATTTAAAAGTATAAACCGTACTTATATGAAAAAATCAATTTTTAAAATTCTTGTCTGTCTCTGTTTGTTTGCCTAATCTCTGAAACGACTGGACCAATTTTGACGGAATTTTCACTGGCAGATAGCTATGTAACTAAGGAGTAACTTAGCAACTTATATTTTAGAAAAAAAATAGGGTTCCGCGAAAATAAAATTAAAACCAATGAAATAGTGAACAATATCCGATTCAAATAGTGGTTATTTATTTCAATAAGGATTATTTTTATTCACAATAGGGATTATTTTATTTCGCGAGCCTTCTGTCTCAACGATTTCAAGCAGTTATATCAAACTTTTTTGTTTGATTAGGTAACTGCCACTCGTGACATTTCCCGTTCATGTCCTTTGATCCTAATGATTTTACAGTTCTCACCCCATCGACAGTATCAAAGGTCATGCATCCCTCTCACCCCTTGCTTGGGTCTTCGTTTGTGTTCGTTTCACCCTACTACTACTTAGACCTGTTTTGATACTAATGATTTTACAGTCCTCACCCTATCGATAGTGTCAAAGATCACGCGTCCCTCTCGCCCCTTGCTTAACAAAAAACAAAGAAAAAAATAAAACAAAAAAGAAACATCGATCCACAAAGTAGAAGAATGACATTATACCTATAGCATACGTATTTTTTTACGTGGTATGCATAATTATTAAGTTTTCGTAAACTCTGCGAATTGAATAAACACTTTTTTGATAAATTCCACATGGACGAAGTCGCGAGTAACAGCTATTTAACATAAAATAAATGTATCAGAAAGTAATATTAACGTATTACACATGTGCAGATACAAATTATTTACACTATTTAAAGCGTTTATTACGCAAAATTTTTAACAATGTGTTACTTTTGATGAGCAGAAGGAAGGAGTTTTCAAAACTCGACCCACAAGAGAGTTACGGGGCGTTATAAATAAAAAAAAATCTTTTTGTCAGCTATTATATCTACAGACTTAAAATTTAGCAAACATGGTTTTTGTTCAGCTGAGATATGCAAAAAGCTTTTTTTTTAAATTTACAATTCACGTAAAATTAACTCATTAAAAACTTCTTTAGCCTTCAGTCCGTATTGTTTAATTTTTCAATTCACCCGTGCGAAGTACGGGTATATTTGCTAGTTGTTTAATACGAAACCACTTTACAGATTCTCTATTCTTTCAATTGGATCGTTACATCTCTTTTCAGTTTGTTTTCAAACGCTCAAGTGAGTAGTTGCCACTCACTTCAAGCAAAATCAAATAAAAAAATTAAAAAAATAACTCACCTTCCATAAATGACGCAACAAACCCATTGCTATTACTTTATTCAAATATCAAATAGTATAATGAATTCATGTCTGTGTTTGATTTCCTGATTCAAATGTAATTTTATATATATTCACCACTAGACGAATTTGATCTTTATCATTTTCCAAAGTAATAACCGAGCTATATTTGTAAGACTGGACTACAATTTCTTTTTTTATTTTTTAAAAGTCAATGAGTTCAACTTTCTTTGCCAAATGATGAAAGAATAATAAGTGAGCTTAATATGTATTCAAATAGCTTCTTAATTTATTCGTAAGATTCAATACAATAAGCAGATTCCATCATTACAGTTTCTTTTCATTCCTCAATAATGATAAAAATTAACATTAATTAAAAGGTATTTGTGATCTGTTTTCAAAAAAGTTCTACTAATTTAGATATATAAATCTTTTTTTTCCTGTTCAGTATTTCTCTCTAGTTTAACTTAAATGATATTGTAATTTGTTAAAATGAAATTTATAAGTTTTTATAATTTACTCAATATGCTGTTGAGTATTGGTAATGATCCCGGTAATTAATTCGTTCCAAAATTAAAATTAAATTTTTTAAACACAAGTGTTCTCTTCCTTTAATGAAATTATTTAAATTGTCCTGTTTTAAAATTATTCTAAATCTCATTTAATGGCCACTGTAGCATAGTGGTCATCTTCACGATCTCGTGGCCGACGTGTTAGGAATTCGAGCCTTATGCCACTGAAGACCAGTCCTGAAGAGAGGTTGATGCACGAAAAATCAGTCGGGGTTTAAAGTCTTCCCATTGGAATGGAGTGGAAGAGAAGGGAAAGAGGTGCAAATTCAGATGCCATCCTCATCACACATGACAATGGATCAAATTTACGAAGTCTGTCACCAAAGGCCCTCATCTTGCTTTAGAGTGCAATTTTAATAAACACTCACTCACTCACTCACTCCAAACCTCAGTTACATACTATATCATAATATACAAGTTTTCGCCAATCACCAAAGAGTATTTAAACTATTTTCTCTCTCTATATATATATATATTGTGAGGCACATAACCTTAGTCAATATTTCAATGGGTTCAATTCATGTGACATCATATTCACATGATAGTGAAAGCCACGTGATTCTAGCCAATCAATTCAAAAACTCATGCGACGTCATTGTCACACGATAAAAACTATCTAGTGTGTTTCCAGCTAATCAGTTCACAAGCTCCGGTTTTGCCAAGTTTTGCTCTTTGCAGAAACTTTCTCTTAAAAAGTATATATGTATACAAAATGCATTTTATTTAAAAGTATAAACATAAAATATGATTTTTTTTAATTTTAAAAAATCTTTTTGAAGAAATTTTTCTTTTCGAACACTTAAACATGTTTGCCTAAATATAAAATTTGAAATTTAATCTGATTTTACAAATAGAACAACAAGTACAATTAGTTTAATGTTTGTTTTGAATTCAAAGGAAAACACGTGTTTGTCTTTATCACGTGACGTCATGAATTGAGCCCATTGGTACAAAAATTTTCTCACATTGAACTTTCTCAGATAATCCTTTATGGTCACGAGCTCTTGCCAAGCGGTTCATGAATTCCAGCTTTGTGCCACTGAAAACCCTTCTTGTAGAGGGAACGCCGCTGTCAAGACCCAATGTCCTCATGTTGGTGTGTTAGTTAAGAGGGAGATGCCAGCTCAGGTACAGTCCTCGTCGCTTGCCCTATGTTCAAAAGTACAAGGTCTGTCGTCCGTAGGCCTCGTATTGCTTTTTACATCAACATTAATACAACTCTCACTCACTCAGATACTTCTTTCCTATAGTGGTCCACTAGTAGTCGTCAAATTCTTTCGATTCATGGAACCCTTAGAACAGGGATGGCGAACCAAGGGCACGCGTGCCATTGATGGCACTTGACACAATAATTTGGGCAGGCCACCGATCAAAATGGTTTGCATTTTAGCGCAAAATAACAAGGTTTACTATGAAGTTTACTTTGAAAAAAACAAAAGTGTGACTGCGTGGGACTGCGGAGAGAGCACACTCGTTTTTTTTGTCTTACAATTCTAATATAAAATATTTGTCATCTAATCTGTAATAGCTGAAATCACACTAATGTTACTTTAATTTGAATTACTCGCATAACCAAAACATTTACTACAATACAATGCACAATAAAAATGTATTTTTTTTTGCATTAAGTAAAGATTTTTTATTTGTTAGTATTTAGTTTTGTTATTTTACCAATAATCACTTCAAAATTATATGATGGCACGTCTACACCTCATTAAACATTTCTTCAGAAAAAATGGCTCGCGGATCCATAAAGGTTTGCCACCCCTGCCTTAGGTCTTTTCAAGTAAACCCCATTTTCCTCCCCCTTAGAAGAATATTTCTAAATAATATTTAAAATAAATCACCATTATTTAGATACTTTATAGAAAGACAATTTTAAAAATACTGTACTTTTTTATTAAAATTTTTTGGCATAATATATTAACATAATTGATCCAAGTGGGGATATGGGATCTAAGTGTGTCACCTACACATGCATTACATTTGGTAACTGGAAAGCATCATTTTTTTTTTACTTAAACTGTCTAGATCTAGACCCTCTAAAATAATCTGCTGGTGCATTTCATATTTTCCGTTTAATTCATTTTTATATTTTGTCTTTGCAACCACTCATCTTGGGAAATGTTTTACACTTAAATTGATTGTTCTGAATGGTATTAAAATGTTTACATAAGTACGAAATATCCTGCGAATTTGTATGAATTTACAACTTAAAGTTAGGAGCTGTTCTCGCTTCGATTTAGATTTTCACATGGAATCAGTTGATTTGTCGATAAGATGTTCCCTATCCTTCATTAAAGGTATTTTTCACACAAATGTAAAACGGAGCATTTTTCATTAGAAAACTATTTAGTTGTACAAAACATTGCACTTACAAATGTAAAAAGTTATTCCGTGAAACTTGGGATAACAGACAATAGAATATTCACAATCTAATAGGAGGCACATGTAAAGAAAAAAACGCACGCGTTTCGATAATCTTTTATTATATTACAATAAAAGCTTAAAAGATATTACAAAATAAAGTAATATGATGAGTAAATAAAGTTTTTTCAGTTTAAATAAGTGAGATGAGCTTTAGAAACTTGTGATTTAAAAAAAAAAAAAACTTCCCAAAAAACGTGAATCCATTCTGCAAACACATTTTTTATTTTCCTTTCGATATTATTATTGTGACTGGTGGAAGCCTTGAGTATGCCTCGTGGAACCCCAGGGTTCTGTGGAATACAGTTTGAAGACCACTGATATACACCATAGACTCAATTTGAATTTTATAGCGCTAATTCTTGTCAATTATTGTTAATGAGCTACTGAAATATTTGGGATTTGATTATCTAACTCGTTTTCCGAGAAGTTTAAAAAAAAATAATAATGAGCGTACTCAGCGTATGAAAAAATTATCATTTAAATTCAGATTCATATAAAGTTTATTTGACACAGAATATGTATTAAGTATATCAAATTACTTTGTATGAAGTAACGAATCGTAGCTATTGAAAACGTAAGATTTTACTCAGAATTTCTCTTCCCCAATGGCATTAAATTAATAACCATTTGTCATTTATGTTGGCAAAAATATAAAACAAAAATAATTTTAAGAAATTCAATAAATATTTTAAAACTAAAATTAAACAATTTCATTTTTTCTCAGTTAGCTTTTATAATTTCTGTATATAAATGAAAAAATTAAAACTGTAATAATTATGTTTGAAAGAAAAAAGTATGTTTATCTTTATGTGTTTGAATAAATTATGTTTATCAGAAAAAAATATATATATTAAATAAGTAAGTTATAGAATTTCTTAAGCATCTAGAGTGATCCATATGTCTTACAATTCTACTTTTAATGTTTTGGTATAATTTTATTCACTGTGTTACTTGTAATGTTTTATGTATGAAGCTTATTTTGTTACCTTAAATATTTATAAATATAATTATTAATTATTACTGAGGTTTCCGCAGGCTGAAATAATAATTATCCCCTTAGTATTAAAAATCCGTCACATAATTATTTTTGTCTAACTCTTTCGTTATAAAAAGTTATAAAAATTTGCAGATTGTGTATATTCAAATATTTTTGTTGTTGTTGTTACTAATGCCACCTGATCGGCAAAGGCCAGATCAAGGCCCATGAAATTCATCATAGTAAAGAGCTAAGTGACGCCTGTCGTTAGCCGTAGCTTTGAGCACCATACAGGTGACAGTACGATTTGGCCTGATTCCACCCCAATATGTTCAAATGTTCAAGTATTCAAATGTTTTTTGTTTGCGTTATTGATTTTTTTTAACATTTATGTAATTTTATGCAATAAATTTATAAATTTTAAACGCAAAAGCTTTTTTTGCAATAAAATTGAATGGAAAATTTAACAAACATCATTTTTTATACAAACATCATTTTTTTTTATTTGTTCCTGCATTGTAAAAATTTTAATACTTGTGTAAACATAACTTGAATAATAGTAAGCTCAAGAAAAATATAAATTATTTTTTTAGAATTTTTTTAGATTAAAAGTGTGTGTTGACTATTTTCTAGTTCTTTAAACATTCATTCACTTTGTACAAACATTGTTATTTGACTTAACACATGTTGTACTCAAATGTGGCTTTTTTTACTGATAACATTGCATTTTGTTGTGTAAGAACTATCTTATTTTGACTTCAAATAATTGTTTTTATTAATTTTTTTAAAAAAAATTTAAACACCGAAATAATGAGAGTATTTTCTTTTTAACTGGAAAAAATATATTTGTTTTAAATACTGCTTTACTTCTTTTAATATAATAACTGTTTTTTTTTCTCGAATGTGTTTACGACGTTTCTGCCTTTAGATGATAAAGAAAAAAATGGAAACATACTGAATGTATCTTGTCATTGCAATTTGTAATTTTCTATTCATGGAACAACTTTTTTTTAGATAGAAGCTGGATTTTTTTTAAATCATTTAAACTTTATTATTTTTTATTTTTTTGTTCTTATTATTCCTAACGCGGAAACTTCATAAATATTTCATTCAGAATATGAAATAACTTAATATTAAAAATATTATTTCTTCGAATTCAAAAATACTTCGAATAAAAACTAAAACTATTTAAGAAATTAAACTTGAAATGTGGTGAAATCAGTTACTCAAACATGCAGACACGTTTGAGATTTTTGAACGAATTTGTAACACACTGATTTATTTTTCTGTCTCTATCAGAAGTTTGGAATCCACCGCTTAGTTCAAGGAAAACAAACATTTACTTTCGCATCCTATATTCTTTACCAGACAATAGCGGCTGTCTTCTTTCAACGAAAATAACGCTTAAAATGCGATCATTATGAAAGTAAACACTCGTCAACTGGATAGAAAGCTTCGTTTTGCGGTTTTCCACTTCAAGGTTCTCGCAATAAAATTACCAGCATTGTTTAAATAAACATCCAGTGAAGGCTGTTCAATAAAAATCGAATGAAAAGAAATTTATCGAACGAAAAAAATAATACCTAGAGTTCACACACATATGGGAACATAAAGCAAAATGTCTAAGTTTTTGTCCATTTTAAATATTTGTTTTATTACGTTGAATCTCGCTAAAGTCAAGGCTGTACCGTCACACGTTGCGATTAAAACTTCAAACCTTTCACCTTTTGTGCAATGCATTAAAGAGAATTTGCATTGCAAAGTATGTTTGTGTAAATCATTTGAATGCTTACTTCTCATCATGCTAGCTATAATGTAACAGAGTGTGCAATCGGCACCTTATGGACTTTTAAAAAGAGGTCATTGGGATAAACTTTTTAAAGAGTACTTATTTTGTGGGTCACTTAATGTTTTTGAATAATAATTTTTATGAGCAGGCTGTGCTAATTTTGTGGAGAGTTTTAAAATGAATCAAAAGTAGTTTTAGATTTTTAAGTGTAATTCTAAAAACCCTAAAACGATCTCCTCTACTTTCGACCAGTTTTATGTGGTCTCAAGTGCGGAGAGCGAAAGACGAGAAAAATACCCATTGATAATTTACTTAGATAAACTGATAGACATATAAAGAGAGATTATCTTACCTTTTATTTGTATATATTTTCTGAAGAAAAATTTTAAAAAATATTTTTCTTTTCTTTTTTGTAAAACCTGAAATTAATTTCTAAAATTATAAGACCCCATAATTTGACAGTACAAAACAGTAATCTACTCCTTAAAAAATATGCAAAAAAATTTTAAAAAGCTACAACTCATTTGAAAAACAGAATTAAGAAAAAATTTATACCAATCTACCCTTAAGTAATTATAAAGTATGGTGACCGCAGGAAAGTATTTAAAGATAAATCTGTTCATAAAAATATTTTTTTAAACAAAAAGCCACTGTGTAAATTGCACATAGAAAATATGAAAACCAAACAAAAAATTTCAAAAAAAAAAAAAAAAAAAAAAATTGGAAAAAAAAAAATTTGTAGATTTTAAAACCAAAATACCTCCTAGTTTCGAAAAATACCAAACATGCTAAAGGCTCTCTATCTGTTTTTAAAGTAGAAAAATTCATAGAAAATCAATACGGCTGAAGTAAAATTTTTATCAAATCAGTTACATTAAAATATGGAAGAAAAAGCTATTACAAGTGTTTGCATAGAGAAAATTAATGGGATAGTCACGCGCTACACAAAGAGTATCATAAATTTTTTAGCATTATTACTTTCGCAATACTTTTATTAACGAAGTAAGTGTTACATTGTAAATAATTCAGAATAATATTCCTATAAATAGAAATATGGCTATTGCTGTTACGGAAAGGGACTTTAATAAAAATAACAGCATCCCTTTTATTATATCGTCGGCCTAATTATCAGGCTGCGTAACTCCACCGGTCTAACTGATTTGATATAGGAGTGCAACGCGCCAAGCACTTTTTGGCACGATTAAGGAATCGCGCCAAACAGTGGTGAAGCAAAACATTCCATTTTGTTTTGTCTACGCCATGCCTCAGTGCGCGTTCCGCTTTTAATTTATTCCTTCGATCAGTATAATCACTATTTTTTTTATTTCATAATAAAACTAGATTTCGAAGGGAGAGGTGGTGGCAAGATTTTAACATAAAATAAGTACAACAGAAAGTAATATTAATGTATTACACTTCCAGATATAAATTATTTACACTATTTTAAGCGTTCATTACACAAAATTTGTAACAATGTGTTACTTTTGCTGAGCAGAGATCAGCTTAAGAAGGTGTTTTCAAAAATCAATTCACAAGAGATTTACGGGGAATTATAAATAAAAAAAAAAATCCTTTTTTTCAGCTATTAGATCTACAGACTTAAAATCTAATTTTTTCCCCCTCAATTGAGATATGCAAAAGGCATTTTTTTTTTGTTTAATTTGCAATTTACGATTGTAATATTATTCGCCTATCTTGGAGAACATGAACAACAACTTGGCGCCTAGCCCTACTGTATCAAATTAGCATCCCAGATGGAGTTACGCAGTCTGATAATTAGACCGACGATATATATATTCACATATCCCTCTCTGTTACTACCTAATACTTTCAGAGCTGATTTTATACTTAGAAATAATCTATAAATATAATAAAAACATTTAAAACATTTTTTCATCAATCATAAGCAGTTTGATACCTTGTTAAAATATTAAACGCGAAAAACCTTGAAATTTCGCAAAATATAAACCATTTGATTTCATTGTAAATTTTACGATCTCTATTTTTCCCTGGAAAGCTCTGTTTACTAATGTAGTGAAACCTTTAACACAATGTAATCCTCAAGGTTATTCCAGAAAACAATTTAAACAGTTCAGCTGAGTATCACTCGTTGTTTTCCCTCGTCTCGCGTTGATTACTCATACGTATCGTAGTGTGAAGACGCCATTTGCTTGCTAATATTAAAGCGGTAAATGCATTGATAATTTGCCTCCCATTATTTTTGTTGTAAAACTAAAACCCTAAAAATATCTCTTACGAAACAATGAACAATAATACTTCAGTTTATTCAATTAATTTATACTCTACCGCCTCTTGACTTACGGTATCCAACTACATTCGGAACCGTGATTTTGCAAAAGCGAATAAATGGATAATGTTTATGATATTTAGTGTCACTTAGATTAGAAAATATATATAAAATTGTTTTAAGAATAGTATTACAATCAAAAATTATTTAAGTACAATACTTTGACAAAAAATGAACACAGAATGGCCAATTTTCAAAATATTCTCCTTTTGTGAAAAATACTTCTATTATAATAATATTTTGCCTGTATATAGCTCAGACCTCTGTACAGAGGCTCAATGAGAATTTTTGAAATATATGACTTAGAAGTGGGTTTATCCATGTTTTACGACAACAGAGAGGAGAAATTTTAAGAAAAAAAACGCCAATAATTATTTCAATGGGTTGTAACTCTGAAAATAATGTGAATTTTTCATAATTCGTAGTTGAGCCTCCGTACAGAGGTCCGAGCTATATACAGGCAAAATATTATTATAATAGAAGCATTTTTCACAAAAGGATAACATTTTGAAAAAAAAGATTATTCTAAGTTCATTTTTTGCCGAAATATTGTATTTAAATAATTTATTTTGTCGCAGTGTCCTTACAACAATTTTATACATGTATTCTAATCTAAGTGACACTAAATATCATTAAATTTATCCATTTATGCGCTTTTTTTAAAATCATGGTTCCGAACGTAGTCGCGCGCGCGCGGATACATTAACAAATATATAATCGTTATTATTCAACAGAATAGCAGTCATTATTCCTTTTTTCAATATTTAATATTGTCATTTATTTCACAATGGAAAATATTAAGGTTTTATTTATTTTTTTAATTTAAACAAAACCTTGTCATTTTCTTGTGTCAGGAAAAGTGAACTATTGAGAGACCATTTTAAGACATGCATATGGAATATGTATCTAACAGGGCAAGACCAATGATATGTATATAGAATGCAAATATAATATGGAAAGACCAACTATATGTATATAGAATGTATATCTAACAGGGCGTGAGTGAGTGAGTGAATATTAACGTCGCACTGTTCAGCTACACAAGGGCTTTTGGCAACGGACCTCGTAATTTTGAATCAATATCTAACAGGGCAAAACCAATTATATGCATATAGAATACAAATATAATATGGAAAGACCAATTATATGCATATAGAATGTATATCTAACAGGATAAAACCAATGATATGCATATAGAGTGAGAAATCTAATATGGAAAGACCAATTATATGTATATAAAATGTATATTAATTTAACATGTCAAGGCCGATTATATGTATATAAAATGTATATTTAACATGTCAAGGCCAATTATATGTATATGAAATGTATATTTAACATGGCAAGGCCAATGATATATATTTAGTATGTATATCTAATATGGCAAGACCAATAATATATATATATAGAATCGATATCAATGATGATAGAAACAATGCTTCATTTTTAATGGGAATAAAACAGATCCATTGTGTACCTTCTCTATTAATGCTTTTGATTTAAATAGATTAACATTTTTACATTTGGAATCATTTCAAAATTTTGTATTTCTGTTGATAATGTTTCACTGTCTCACATCACTTGTTCTATATTTTATTTTATTTAAATAAAATTTAATATTTTAACACACCCGTACGAGCTACTATATAATAAAGACAAAAAAATTCGAAAGGGTTTGGGGTAACAGAGAAGCAATATCGAAGTCGTAATTTAAATGGAAAAGTTTTCATTTCATGAATTTCATTTTTTCTGCTAAAAAATAAAAATGCTAACGTAACTAAGAAAACATAAAATCAGCTTACGAATAAATTCATTGGAAAAATGGTTTTTATTTAACGTGCGTTAAGATTTGCCATGGTAAATGTTATAACTTTTCCATATGTTGTAAAACAAAAATAATACACCCTTTTTTGTAGAATATCTTAAAGAAAGGTATACGGCTTACGGTTGAGATTACAAATAAATTTATATTTGAAAATTGCTGCTATAAAAAATATAGAACAAATTATTTGTGTGCTCACGCGAAACCGGAAAAAAAATTGTTTTTAACTGGGATTTATAATTTATATCTAAAATTTTTGCCTTCAAAGTATAAATATTACATAAAACAAATATCCATACATAAAATAAGTATTCGAAGGATTTGTAACTGAGAATATTCAGCAATGAATGGAAAATTCAAGTTTACTTCTTGAAGTTGCTTATTTATTATTTTAATACACATCAAATTATTTGGAATAAATATGCTTGAAAGTCGAACGAAAACGGCTCATACTTATTCATTCGAAATACGTGTTGTACAGATAAAAAAATCCAGTTACAATACATACAATACAAGAACAAACATTCAGGGAAAAAGCAGGAAGAAGCATATTTATAAAAACGCAAATTTCCCAATTGAAGGAATTAACACAAATAAGATGTTCAAATAACAATAAAATATAGTAGTTGAAAGTACTATCACAACACAGTCAATTTCAGCAAAAAAGAATGGATTCATTTAATTAAAAAAATTTCAAAACAATAAGCCCAATAATCAATTAAATTATATTCAATGCATATAAAAAGAAATAAAAGAAAAATATTTTTGGCATTTTTCTCGTTTTTACATGTCCCATAACAATTGAAGTACATGAGCATATCTAAATAAATAGTGACAGCTTTTTTGTGATGAAAGTCGTGAAATTGTTCTAAAACAATCAGACAATATCAAATATCTGTAAACAGTACAAATCCGCGAATTAGTAGAGAATTTCGCCGATAAAACAGACGTTAGGAAATACAATCAAAACACTTGAAGCAACATCAACAAAATTCAACACGGATTTTAAAAAAATATATATGTTAATCGAGCTTTCAACAGAAAAATAAAATAAACAATGAGAAATTCACACAGCTCATTTTTAAAGGGCATTTACAATTCCCGGATAACTGTATAGATAACCATGTAAATGAATACGATTTATCGTTATACATTCTTTACAAAATAAATGCGAAAATCAGTTTCATTTACAGTATCGATTATTACGGGAGAAATATTAGGTTGGAGAAAAAGAAATCAATTATTTTTACATGAACTTCAAGACTATTTAACATGTATCGGATAACCAATTTTGGTCCAGTATGTACCGTGTTGTCCTATAACTTGTTACCATTTTAAAGATAGCTTCATAATGCTTCTATCATCTCTCTTCATAATGCATCCTGGTCCCTATTGTCGAAAAACTCTCGTTATGGATTTTCACAGTCTTCTCTTGATGCCAATTTTTTATCACTGAGAAAGTTTTTCAATGCAAGAAAAATATGGTAAATGCTTGGTGCCAGGTCCGGACTACATGATGGATGCCCAAACCAAGCTCCTGAAGTTCCTGGCGAATTACTGACTGAATAGACGAGTGTGAGTGGTGGTGTCCTAATGGAACACAGCACCTCTAATGCTGGCCAATTCTGTCCATTTCTCACCAATCTCTAGCTTCAAACGGCCCCATTGTTGACAGAAAATATCCAAATTTAGAGTTTGGCTATATAAGAGCAACTCAAAATAAATTATTCCTCCAAATGCACCATAGAGCCTTCCCGGTTTGGCCATCATTTGATCTTCCTCCCTGCGCTTTGACCATGATCGTTTTCGTACAATGTTGTCACATGGGATCCATTTCTCATGCCCAGTCCCCCTCCGCTTAAGAAATGGGTCAGTTTCATTCTGTTTGGTCAAGGTTTCACAGATGGAAATTTAGTCCATCATGTTATTTGTATTAATTGGTGTGGCACTCGAACCTCAAGCTTCTTTTTGAATCAAGATTTGTGCAAGTAGTTTAAAACTGCGTTATGGTCGATCTGTAGTTCCTGGGCGATGCTACAATTACTTACTTGCCGATCAACTTCGATCCTTTCTGTGATTTCATCGATATTTTCGACAACGGGGCATATCTGAACAGAATCGACGAAACCAAAATTGCACGTAAAATTGCAGTATCGATATCCTAGACACGATTCACAATTTCAGATGCCTGACACACTTTTTCGTCTTTATCAAAGAAAAACTGTAAAATGTACCGAATTCTCTATTTGTTGACTTCCATTTTTATAGCACCATGTTTTTCAACTTAATAAACCAAACAAAAAAAAACAGAAGAATAAATTTTTTGATCGATACTTCACGAAATATCGATCACTACAACTATTTGAGGAACAAAAATAATGGATTTCTTTCCCCAACCTAATATATATATAATATTTCAACAACAATATATATATAATATATATATTGCATGTAATATAATATGTATATGTATGTATGTAATAACAATATATACATAATATATATATATATGTAATATATATACACTGCTGGCCACCGCGTAAATGCAACACCAAGAAAGACAAGAAATAGCACAACAAAATTTATTTTGTAGATAACATGTTGACCAAGTATCGAATGATTAAATTTATAGACTTCTGTGAAGTGTAGTTCCTGCCAGAATCAGTAGCCAGAGTAGCCACCATTGTTGGAGATTACCGCTGCCACACGCCTCGGCATTGATTCAAAGAGACTTTGGATGTGTTCTTGGGGTACAGCAGACCAAGCAGCTTCCACACGTTTCCAAATTTGATTCGGTGTGGCAGCTGGTGGTGTTATCTGGGTCAAACGTTGAGCAACCATGGACCCCATGTTTTCTATCGGCGAAAAATCCGGAGAGTAAGCCGGCCAGGGAAGCAATTCACAACTAGTGATTGATGAAAGAACCTTGGACAATGCGTGCCACGTGTGGTCGTGCATTATCCTGTTGAAATATGGCTGGGGCCCAACCCCCTGAAGGAAGAACAACTGGCTCCAACACTGGATGTAGCGCTGGCTGTTTAAGTACCGGCAATGCGTACTAGAGGAGTGCGAGAGTGATATCCAATACCCCCCCTACCATAATACCCGGTGCAGGACCAGTGTGGCGGTGTATAACCCGCTGTTCAGCATCCTCTCCACGGTGTTCCAGACTCGAATCCGACCATCGTGGTGTTGAGACAGATGCGTGACTCGTCAGTAAAGAAAAACTTCATTCCATTCTGCCGCCCACATCCTTCTTTCACGCATTGTCCATTGGCGGCGGAGACGTCTGTGGTTCTACGTCAAGGGTAGACCGGCAAGACGTCTTGGGACAGACCACTTGCTGTAAACGGCTACGCGCAGACACTGAATGATGCGTTTCAGACTCAATGTGTGTGCTTTGGTTCGTGATTTTGACTGAGCGATCCGTCACTGCCATGCGCACAATTTGCCTGTCCTCACGTGGGGTGCACTGAGGGGGATGCGATCCACCATGTCGGTTCGTCGTACCCTCGTGCCCAACGGTCCCCATATCCGCATTACAGTTGTTTGGTTTCGTCCAACACGCTACCGATTTCCCTGAAAGATAATCCACACCTCCCGGGAGGCCACTATCCTTCATCTCTGTCGAACTCGGATACTTGATCAAAAGCTGATAGCTGTTTTCCACGAGACATTACTGATGGTTTTTTGAAAAAACCACGAGAAAAACACAATTGCCAAACTTGAAATCGTCGAAATCTCCAAGCCTTAAATAGCGTTTTGAGGTGGCGCCACAGGCGCGTGTGATGTGTGTCTGCGCTGAAATTCTAATCATTTGCATACCTCGCTTCCGCTAATGCATGTTGTAAATTTCATGTTATTTGCATGCTTCCTTCAGAGTGTTGCATTTACGGTGACCAGCAGTGTATATATTTTAACAACATAATATTTCCAGTATTTTATAGTAAAAAAAAGTGTTCTTATTTAATTTATACGCATGAAGTATTCCATATTTATTTTATGTGTATATATATATATAGTATATATATACGTGAAACTATTAAATACACTTTCAGTTAGAAAATATTTAGCATTATGTTTCGTAAAATACAAATCAGCTCCTGACTGAGCGAGTATTAATGTCTCACTGGTTAGCTACACGAGGGATTTTGGAGATGAACCACGTAATTTTGAACCATAGTCACGTGACGAGGACGACACCTGAGCTGGTACCTCTCTTCTAACTACCACACCACGCCAATGGAAGGATGTTTGAGCTCTCGATTGATTTAACGTGCATCGCTCCCCTGCACGGCGGGTCTTCAGAGACACTAGGCTCGAACCAAATCAGCTCCTAAAGAAGTGTATATGTGATTTTACTTTAAAAACACTTTGGAATTTATAATTGAACGATAGAGGCAAACATTTTCCAACAAAAAACTCATCAATGAAATGATTAATATATTTTTGAATTTTAGAAATAAAATCTTAAAAAATTAATGTGCATGGAAACACCAACAATTTGACAGAAAAATAATTTAAACTACTTTTTTGCCTAATGCATTTAAAAATGATAGTATTGACACCACTTTAACATTATAACTTTCATATTATTATTTCCACTCATGCTTATATTGTATTTTTTTAAGTTAATTAGCAATTAATAAATTCTATCAAATTGTCGAAATCCGTTATATGCAACTGAAAACAAATTATAAGAATGAAATATGCCTGCTTATACAGATAACTTCATAAATATAAAAATAAGTTTTAATGGAAGTAAGCAGGACATATCATTTAGGATTAATTAAATTGAAATTATCTGTCATCTACACGCGATACACAGATGACACAGATCTCAAATCGAATAGTTGACATGAATATTCATGAATTCTCTTTTGTTTGAAATAGAATTGCCATTTAAATACGTTCAAATTCTCGACATTGCGAAACATAATACGTGTCTTTTTAAATGGGGAAAGTTTTATATACCTCCGGGAAAAAGTTTATTTTTAAAATCATTTGTAACACAATATGATAGTATACAAACTTTTGATTAGCATCTGTTTTCAATATGTTAATCAAATGCCAATGCTTATAAAGCAATTATTTCTGCATGTATTATTGAAATTGAACGGATAATACAAAAACAAGTAATGTTTCTCTGACCAGACACACACAGATAAAATGATTTATTTAATTATTTTTACTTTTATTTTACTCAATTTTGTTATTTAATCATATATAATATTATTAAATAAATATTAAAAGGCCTTTGCTTAGCATTTTAAGCTTTTAATTACAATTACATGTATCCTGTTAGAGAATGGATCTTTTGGTAAATGGATTTAGAATATAAAAACAAGAACTTTTGAAGGATCAGTACGTTTAGCAATACATTCTATAGGTTGAATTAAATTTATGACAAAAATTTGATTGTTCAAAGGGTCTACTTTACAGTAAATTAGTGACATAAAACTATATATATCCGATGTTTCTCAAAAATATACATAAAATTAATCTGCTAAGTAATCTAATGATTATACTGAACTTAAGCACATAGCTAGTTAAATTAATATTATCATTTTTATCTTCTTGGCTCACATCTAAGGTTCTTTATTTTTCCGTATAAGTCGTTAATAAATCAAGATCAGAAAGCTCGTTATATTTATTGATGCATACGAAGCAATTTTTAACCTGTATATTGAATACCATATTATATTCTTATATGAAAAAAATTTCATTAATTTTTTGAACTGCTATTATTCATATGCAAAACCTTCATTGTTTTTTTTTACATAATATGTTCGTTATAATAAATATTTTTATATCAAACATTAATAAAATCAAAAAACTTATTTTGAATCATCACAATTGAAAGTTTAAAAGCGATAACAAAATTATATCGAAAAGGAAATATTGTAACATTTTACTAAGCTCTTTTATGCATTATTTCAATATTATTTTAAGTAATAAGAGAAGCAGAGTAAAATGCATATGTAAATCGGTACATTAAGCATAGTCCTAAAAAATGACCAATCCTGAACATTGATGGTTAATCTATTCTCTTGTGAACTTATAAAAGTTATACTTGAACTTTCAAGCTGTGCTCTTTCTCGTAAGAGAAAAGAAATTAATGAAGCAATTTTGTACAATACTCGTAAATTTATGTCAATAAATTAATTTTTAAAAAATTCTAGGGGGGAGGGGTACTCTCTGTCCGCTTAACTGCGAACCAACGCCCATAGTACAAATTATACAACTGTTCATACTCAGTGCTTAAATTAGAAAACTGTAATTTATATGTATTTGTAGTTCTACTTTTTTCAATATATTGTAAAAAGTAAAAAAATAAATTTCAAGTTTTAACATCTTCGTATTTTAATTCATACTTCAATTTAGTACTTCTTCAAAAACAATGTTCCGAATCATCTTTTCCTCTACATTAAACTGAATTTTTATTCCACGTTTGCCTCTACACCTTGACAGAGCCACTAACAATTGTCCATGAGAAATTATTGCTTCCTTCGATGTTACACATAAACCGACTTTTTCAAAACTCTGCCCCAATGATTTATTAATAGTCATGGCAAATGCCAATCTTACAGAGAATTGTGTACGCTTAAGTACAAATGGTAAATCCAAGCCCCCTCGAGTGTTTAGTGGGATCATAGGTATACATACAATTTCACCTTTCTTATTTCCTCATAAAATTTCACACTGCAGTATATTCTCCTGAATATTCTTCAGAACCAATCTTGTGCCATTACACATTACATAAATTTCTTAACAGCATGACGATACAGCCTCATTTGAAATTCAGTTTAGAGCGTGGGATTCCCGATGGAATTAGTGATGATATTGGGTTGATGCATAATTATCCGGCGTTTTTTCAACAAATTTTATTTAACAAAATCAATAACAATATTTGACAAAAACATGCTTAAACGATTATTCGGGAGCGTAGTCACCGTCTACTTCAATTACTGCTTCCCATTTGCTCAGCAGACGGTCGATTCCACGAGCGCTTCTATTCCTCCACACACACCACATAGCCTTCTTACAGTGGACATGTATCGGTATTCCTTTGGAAAAAACATCAGGCGAAACGCAAGCCTTCTTTCTTTTGACGTTTTTTGAAGAGGAGCCATGACTCATCCCCAGTCACAAGATTCTTCAAAAAGGGTTTTCGTTCGTTTCGCTGCAGTAACTCGGTAAAAATTCGAACGCGATCGGCTCTGTTGTTGTCGAAGAGCTCGTGGAGGACCCATCCAGCTATTTTCCACACTTTTCCAAGCTTTTTGAGGGGATGAACGACCGTGGATTGTCTGACATTGAAGTTTTTAGCCAGCATTCGTGTTGTCAGGCTCTCGTCCTCTTCCACGGACGCCTGACAACACGAGTCACCTGAGAAGAGCCTGATCGTCGAAATCCGATGGTCGATCTCTTCCTGGCTTATCCTTTGTAATGATTTCACTCAGCTCTAGGTTAACTATTTATTTCCATATGAAAATCATCAAAAGAAAGATAAATAAAATGGTATATTCTATTACAGTTCAATATCAATTTCGAGTCTCTTTCGCACTCTCTTCCGTTCCTGGATTTTCCAAGCCAGGAGACCGCTGTACTTCGCGGGCTGGTCCATAATCACTTCGAGTCTCTTCCGTACTCTCTCCCGTTTCCTCGATCTTTCAAGCCAGGGACCGCTGTACTTCGCGGGCTCGTTATCGCTCCTATCGCTCAAGGACTCCGCCGCCCCCTTCAAAGATCAGTCTTTTCCCCTCCTTCTCCGGACTCTCTCGCCCTTTTTATATCATCTCTTTCTCCTAGTCATCCACCGCTCATCTGTTTGTCGGCCTCAGTCCCCATGGTTCTGCTGCCGCCTTCCGGTCTCGGCTCCCTTGATGTCGTACCCCTCTGCCGAGCCAAATACGGTCTCGTTTCCGCTAGTTCCAAAGAGGCGCCGAGGCTGGGGCACCTTCTTACGTTCTCAGTCGCGACGTCGTCACCGAGTTCTGGGAAAATCAACACACAAATGATAAGGCGCCTCTTTTGACGGCCCGGGGTCAGCTGGGCACAAAAGGTGCCGAAACTCGACCACCAACTACAAATTCCCTTTCCCCAAGCTTAGGGAAATTTCCCGGAAATTTTCACGCTTCTGTCGGAAAGGGATCTGTTGGAAAATGGGGAAAGGAATAGCTTCGTCACACCTTCAAACTGGTATCACCTGATCTGAATCGGGCAAGCCACTCCCTACACTGATTTTCGCTGATTGTTCGTTTGCCAATAAGTTCGTTGAAATCGTGAATTGACTGTGCAGCTTTTCATCCTTTCTCGAAGTGGTAGAGCATAATATGGCAAATATGACTACGGTTTTCGACACACATTTTTCTAAAACAATAGAGAAGGTTATTTTTATATAAAAATAATAAACAAAACGCTACTTTTCACTTATGAAAAACGCGCTGATATAAACGCCGGATAATTATGCATCATTCCAATGGGGGATTCAGGTGGACTTTGTAGCATAACCTTCTCTTGATGATCGAAATCGTCGCCGCCAAAAGAGAGAGATAGCTTCATCAATAGCATGACATGTTACAATATCAACTGTGTTGTTTTTTTGTATCGAGTAGTAATACAAGAAAAAAAAAAGAAACTAATGAAGCAATTTTATACACGATACTTGCAAATTTATATCAATAAACTAATTTTTTTAAAAAACTAGAGGGGGTGGGTAACCATTGTAAACTAAATTTATTACAACATCACGAAAAAAAAGTTATACAGAGAGAGGTATTGCTTGATGGATTACATATATATTATCTGGTAAATGAAAGCCATGTGTATAGGATTTTAAGTTTGGATCGGCGGCTAAGAAGTTATTTAATTTCGTTGCATATGTGGAAAAGAATTAGTGTTAGAAAGAACGTGTAATTTATTGTTTCTTCATCGTAATGAGGATAGTTAATTTTATTGTTTAAATCTGATTATATTACTTGAACACATTTACGCGTATTTCATCATTTTACTAAATATAAACCAAAAATTTCTTTAACTGTATTTTATCTATTAAATGACTTTAAATACTAAAAATTCCTTTTTAAGAGAACATTTAGAATTAAAGAATATGTTGAAAATAAATTTGGGGTTAAAAGTAAATATTATTTGATGTAATATTTTTTTCTTTCAAAAATTAAGATGTCTTCATATTGCGTTGGTCCAACAAAGGTATAATTAAATTTTCTAAGGACTTTTTTTTTTTTTTTTTTTGCACGTGCAGTAACACATTTATATCATATTATTTTAATCGGAAAATCTAATCCTGCTTTTTGTTTTCGGGTTTTTCAGTTTACATATGAATATTCCATTTTCTTATAAACTTTCTAAAATAAAATATTTAAAAGCTTTGTTTTTTTCAAATACATTATTTTAAGCCACAAATTGAAAGATTTTTCAACATGAATACTAGATTCTGACTTCACTATTTTATACAGAGCACCATATTTTATATCATGCTACTCCCTTTTGATTGACTAAAGTCTTTTCTTCAGGTAAGAAACATGTTCCATAATTTTCATTATCTATTTTCTATATCATTATGATAAGATTATATTTTTAGTTTTACTTATTGAAGTGTGAAAAGTGGTACGCTTTAATAATAGCATCTATTTTTTATATATATAAAAAATAGATGTTTTATATTTTCTTTTAAAATTTTTAAAAACAGTGGAGTTGGCTTTTTGGCGGAGATAGAAAAAAAACCCATTTTCTAAAAAAACTGTCATTTCGTTCTTTTTCTTTTTAAACATGGAAGAAAGCAGAAACACTTTACAAAAACAAAGGTAAAAAACAAAAGGAAGTTTTACTTCTAGAGTTTTCGGCTTTCCAAAGTGGGTATTAAAAACCCCTGGGCCCGTGGGTCAGCAAATTTGCCTAGAAAAAAAGTTTGTTTCCCGGTTGGCCTCAGGAATCTTTTGCGGAAGTTGGGGTTCCTTGACCTATCCTCTGTCCACCTCAGATTCGTACTTGTTGACATTTTCGGATGATAAGTTTAATTTCTTTGTGTTTTTCTCAATACAGAGGGGGGTAAAAGGCAATTGGAGATAAACTTTTTCGATTTTAATTTGGGGGGGAAACATTTTTTTGTTTTTTCTCCCTTTCTCTGTGCCCCTTTGGAGGTTCATGCCCCTTTTTGTCCTTTTTTTCTAATGCCTTTTTTGGGTTTTTTGTTTTTCGTTGGTATGCGCCGAAAAAGCATAATCACTGTTGGCAAAAATCAGGTTTTTTGGTTTTATTTTTTAAAAAGTAGTTAAGGACATAGGTATTTAAAGAAAAAAAACCCCGGAATTCTTTTCTTTTATTTTTATTATATCAAAAACAGTTTAAATGCTACATTTAATGTAGCATTAAACTTTAAATTCTATGCCATGTATTCTTTCTCATAATCCATATGCATGTATTATATCAGGGGGCGGGAACTTTTTTTTAATACAAGACCCCAAATTTTTGATAAACAAGCAAACTAAAAACATCCCAAAAAAAAAGTCCTTACTTTCAAAAAAGGGAAAGGGATCTAACCCCCTAAATTTGTGATTTTGCAAAAACAATTTTATGATTTTTTATAGGCCATCTTATTGCTTTATAAAAAATACCCTATGTATTTTTTCCATTCATAAAAAAAAAATAAAAATTTTTGATTAAAACAGATCCACTACTTTAACGATTCAGACTTGAAAATGCGTTTTTCTCGAAAAATGGTTTTTTTTTAAAATGCTCAAACGGGACAGTGATTGCTCAAAAGTTTTGAAAAAAATTTTCTGAAATTTTTAGAATTTTTTATAACAGTAGAAATGTTTTGCCTCTTAGATTTATCAATCCTGTTTTATTACAAATTTAAATCCCCATTAAAATTAATCCCGTTTTTTAACAATTTCATATAATTACTAAAATAAAAAAACTCTGTTTTTTTCAAAAATTTAAAAAATCTCTTATCCTGAAAGTCATTTTAAAAAGAAATAACAAAGTAACTCATCAAAATTGAAAACTTGAAAATTTGTTCATAAACTTTTTTTAAAAAAATGGTTTCGTTTATGGGGTTTTTTGAAAATTTTTTACCTTTTTTTTTCCCTTTTTAGTAATATTAATTTCTTTTTCTCTTTTTAAATTTTTTAAAAGCAAAATTTTCCCTTTTAAAATGTACTTAAATCTAAAACCGAAAAAAAAAAAATCCCCATATCCCCTTTTTTAAAAAAAAAGCTGCCCAAAGTGGGTCGGAAAACCCTTAAACTATTTAAATGCATACGCTTGCTCTGGAAGGGGGTGTATTCTAGTAATGGTTACAAAATAATAACTCTCATGCTCCAATCAATATTTTTTATTGCATTTTAATACAATTTTATTCAAAATAAAATTTTGAATTCTTTCATAAACTATGGGACATATTTTTATTTCGGGTTCACAGGGGGGCGGGGGGCCCGGACCCCCCCCAAAAACCCCTTTTGTTTTTTTCGATTGATTAAAATTTTTAAAAATTATATAGTACGTAAAATTTAATTATTTGTTATTAATGATTAATTTTATTAATTGATGCTAATTTCTTTGTGTTTTGTTCCCGAAATTTGACAAAATCAAGGAAAGCATGATACAAGAATGGTGAATTTTCGCCCCCGGCCCCCCCCTTGAAAATTCCTGTGTAACCATCGAAAAAAATTTCAAAATGTCGAAATTTTAAAATTTTAAAAACTTCAAAAAAAATTTTTAGCAATAATAAAAAATTTAAAGTGCCTTTTAAAATTAAAAGAATTATTTTATATGTACATTAATAATTAAAATTTTTTTTGGGTTGTTTTTTCAAAAGTCATTTCATCACTTTTTTAAAACCCTTTACAACTTGCCCAAAAATATGGAACATGTGTTTGTCACTTCTGTTGAGTTTTTAAAAGTGTATTTCTTTTTTAAAAAATATGAGAGTACTCTTAAACTCATTTATATCGGAGTAAATATTGTTTGGCAATCGTTTTTGAAAAGGGTTCCTTTCTCATTGCGACTTTTTCCCACAAAAACTGGTTTTTTTACTACTTTAGAAATAGTTGTAATATTCTCACTGATTCTGAGTAAGTTTTGTTAATGAAAAATAATTTAACAAACACAAATATAACAATCTTAAATAACTATTCAAGCCCAACAGATATTGAAATGTATATGCAATACAGGTAATTTTTTTTCTCTAAGTAATTGTCGCTGTTGCATTCTCAGATACATATGAAAGACGAGAGATGGAGAAGAACAGAAACATATAATACAAACACAGAAGAATATAGACTTTATTACTAACGAAGATCCCAGCATAGAATAGATATGCGCTGCTTTCCATTCGAGACGGGAATACATTTCAGGTGAAAGTCACACTGCTTTTCCCCGCAGAAAATCCATGCCTTTTTCCCGAGTTTTGGGAACCCCGGGAGCCCACTCGGTTATAGGCTGAGGGTCATACCCACCATACTGGCTGAGCGGCTAGCTAAGTAAAGGGAAATAGTTTTTAACTGACCATAATCTTTTTTTTTTAATAATTCATAAAAGAATGCGGAAAATCCTCAACGTTTTATCCAAAAAATCGTTTTTGTAGTTTAAAAGCTGCGATTTGCCGATGCATAGGCTAATGTCCAAAAGAATAAAATTAGTTGAGTTGATTTTTGGTTTTTTTAGGGCCCAAGGCCATTTTTTGGCTAAAATTCCCAAACATTCATAGGTCTGTGGTCGGGACGGGAAAAGGAAAAAATTGGATGACAAGATAAAGGGGTCAAAAATAGAGAAGGACCCCTGGGGTTTACCCCGGGCCCGTGACCCCCAATTTTAAAAAAAGAAAAAAAACCCCCCTTGGGAAAAGGAAAAGACCCATGGGGTACCTCGGGATTTGACCCCCGTACCCACCTAAAGAAGGTAAAAGCCCCTGGGGGGGAAAAAAATAAAATTAAGTAGATCAACTGCTTACATTGAAAATCATAATAAATAAGATAATATAGTCATACTACTTCTTCTTTCTTTTTGCATGGGGAAATTTTTATAATACACAAAAAAATAAGAATATTCTAAATAATAATGATACACAAATAAATTTATTATTCATAAAATTTAAGGGGGAAATTTTTTTTTCCCGAAAAAACATTTTTGGTTAGCCCAAAACCCAAAAACACTAACCATATAATTCAGTTAAAAAATTCATTATTAAGACACATTCAATTAAAAAGTACAGCTAATAATCTACGCAATCTTGGAATTTATATTTCGTATACATATAATCGGGAAAATGCAAAATTTATAAGAATCTCTTGCTAAAAATAAACACAATGAAAAGTGTTTTTCATCCAAACTTCTTAATGTCATAGATTTTTTTGGCAGATCTTTAGATTCATCATTTAACAAGTCATGGGAATTTGAAAAAAAAACCCCATTAACTAACAAAAAAATTTTTGAAATTTTACAACTATATAAATCTTTACTAGAAAAAAATTTATTTCAATCCTTACATGTTATCAGTAGTATAGTATCTTTTTTGTGATGGGGGAACCTTTTCATCTGATGAACTACATTTCCATAAAAAAAGTTTAAATGCATGTTGAAATAAACTTGCACGCGGAAACTTTTTTTTTCCGCTTGTAGGTTTGATACATTCCTTAATTGATATGAAACCCCGGAAGCAAAAGAAACCCCCAAAATAAGGTCAATTACTTATTAATTCAAAATTTTACTACAATTTTAATGCCTTTATCTCGAGCCCTTTTTATTTCTTCTTCATTTGGTTGTTGTTTCATGTTTTTGGGCCCAAAATGTTTTTGATATTACAAAAAAATCCTATTGATTTTTTTTTTCTTTTACTTCTTTACATTTTCTTTCAAACTCTTTCAAAATATTTATAAGATTTTTTTTTACTGGCGTAGCAATACTTAATGCCATTTTTTTTTTCAGAATTCTTTAAATTTTATATCGTCATTCCACTTATTGAGGAGAATTCTTTATAAAGGAATGAGTCATTTGTAGAGGAGTGTAATAGTATTAATTATACCAAAATGTGTATAAGTAAAAAACGCAAAAAAAAAGTTAAAAAATTAAATAATTAAAACAGACTCAACTAGTCTCAACATTAACAAAAAATGCAACTATATTTATTTGAATAAAATTTTAAAAAATTTCATGACAAATTATTTTTCCCGGGGCCTTCCCGTCTGGGGGGGTCATTGTTTTGAAAATACTATTACTACATCAGCCCTTCTGTACGGCGAGTCTTCAGTGACAGGGGGGTTGGCCCTGATACGCCAGCCACGAGTCCGTGATATTGACCACTAGGGTACCGCGGTTACAATTTGACAAATTTTCTAGAAATAGCACTAAAGCCGCACGAGGGCTATCGGTGACCGACCTCGTAATTTTGAATCATGTTCAAGTGACGACACCTGAGCTGCACCCCCATCCTAACTTTCACACTATACGCGAACGGGAGGACGTTTAATTTCAGATTTAACGCGCAGCGGCCCTCTCTACACGGCGGGTCTCCAGCAGTACTAGACTCGAACTCGTGACAGGTTCACCACGAGTCCGTGATCTTGACTAATTCTCGCTACCTTGACCTCCCTAAAATATTGATGAAATTATTCAAATGCTCAAAGAGTTAATAAAATTTACATTTAGATAGACTAATTAGATTAGTTTACACAAGAAATTCTGGTTTTAAAGAACGTCAATAGTAAGAGGAAAGGCTTTAGACATCCAACAACTTGCAAATATAAGGGTACTGAAGGAAAAAGAAAGTTTAATTTTAAAAGGTATCCAATTACTTTCCCGGAACCGTGTTTTTAAAAAACCATAAATGAAAAATTTTTCCCTTATTTAGTGTCACAGATTAAAATACTTTATAAAATTGTTTTGGACACTTTTTGAAAAAAAATTATTTAAATAGAATATTTCGGCAAAAAATTAACTTAAAAATGCCCTTTTTTTCAAAATGTTTTTTGAAAAATGTTTTTTAATAATTTTTTTCCCCTTATAAAAACCTCAGACCTCTGTAAAAGGGGCTCAACTATGATTTTTGAAAAATTCACATTTTTTTTTAGAGTTAAAAACCCATTGAAAAATTATCTGCGTTTTTTTTTTAAAAATTTTCTCCCTCTCTGTTAAAAAACATAGAAAAACCCCCTTCTAAAGTTTTTATATTTTAAAAAATTCTAGTTGACCCAAACCTGTAAAAAGGTTTTTGAGTTTATATACAGGAAAAATATTATTATAAATAAAAGGGCTTTTTTACAAAAGGAGAATATTTTGAAAATGGATCATTCTGTGTTTTTTTTGTTAAAATATTTTGTACTTAAATAATTTTTATTGTAATACTATTCTTATAAAACAATTTTATATACTTTTTTCTAACCCAAAAGTGACACTAAATATCATAAATATTATCCATTTACATGTTTTTAAAATCACGGTTCCGAACGAAATCATATTAATTTGATGGAAGAAATATCTTCAACATGCCACAAAAAAATTTTTTTTACTAAAATTTTTATCATATTGTGATGACCTATGAAAAAAAAATATTATTAAAAATTAAAATGTTTTAATCAATTAATAAAAAAAGTAAAAAATACATTTAAAGCCATTTGAGTTTATCATAAAATCATAAAATTTCCTTGGCACCTCTAAAAAGGAATATTTCGTAAAGATAACCTTGACATTTATTTTTCAATGACTTAAATCCCCTATATCCAGCTGAAAATTTAGACTTCTTCACACAAAAGATAAAATTAAAAACTTGGGAAATTTTAGATCTGTTTTTTCCCTTTTGTTTTTTTTGTTCGGATCGCCCCGATCAAATCAACAGGAAAGAAGTACATATTCATAATCCGCAATGAATAATTAAACCCCGAAATTTCTAAACGGTAAGATGTTTTCCACGGCGTGAATATTAGTCACAAGTTTTGAAACGTAATTCATTCATCACGAGGTAAACTGAGCAGGTGAATATGAAATTTTTTTTTAGAGAAATTTCCCAAGAATGAAAAAAAAGAAATTAACGCCCCAGAGTTTTCAGATTTTTTAAAAAATTAGTAAAAAAAAATAAATTTTTTTTTTGTTTAAAATGTATAAATTTATCATTAAAAATATACCGAAATATAACATATTTAATTTAAAAAACTAGGATAGAATATGTTTTACTGCTTCAAGATTGATTACTTAACTGAGAATACCACAACTAAACCAACAAGTCTAATTTTATTGATATTAATAATAAAAATAATGTTATGTCTAAAAAACTTTTAAAAGGGGTCACTTCACGCAGCTTTTCCCCTATCTCCGTAATTTTAAAAAATGCCCAAATTTTTTTAAGGAACTTTTTTTAAAAAAATTGGCATTTTGGCCCAGTCAGGGTTTTTGTATGCATTCATTATATTGTTTTTATTATTTTAATGGGAGCTTTTTTTTTTAAAAATTTTTTTGATTATTTTTTTTTTTTAAAAATTTATATGTGGAGTAACACGCCAAAATTTTTTTAAAACAGTAAAAAATTTGTACATTTTAATCCATAAATTTTTTTTTGAAAAATTTTTTTTAAAAATCTCTCATTAAAATATTTATTTGTATAGTGTTAACACATGTGCAAAGTTTCAAGGCTATAAAAAAAAGTATTTTTTTAAAAAAATTTTCCCCTTTTGTTTGAAATTTACACTTTTGAGAAATAGAGATTTAAAGAAAAAACTTACTTTTAAACCCAATTAACAGAATTTTGTAACTTGGATTGCTAGTGTCATCTGCAAGATCATCTTCTTGTCTACATTTTAATTGTTTTTTTTTAATTCTACCCTTTTTTGGGTTTTAGGGAAAAACTGCCTATTCTGCTTTCCTAATACACGCAAAAATCTCCCTTTGCAATGCTCGACATTTGTAAAATCAAGGGGTTGAATGTTTAATACATCAAAATTTTTTTTAATTTGGTACTGAAGCCTTGATTATATAAATATAAAACTTTTTAAAATTTTTTTAAATTCCCAATTACAAATACATTTTTTGGAATTATACCCCAAAATACTATTTGCTTTTCCACTAATATTTTGAGTTTTATCAAGCAAGCATCTAGACAAAATTTCCCAAATTAGAACCCCCTAAATACTTTTTTATGCTTTTTTAATTGCAAATAGGTAAGTCTTTTTAAATTTTATATGTGTTAATTTTTCCATTAGGGAAATTTATTATATCTACACCACAAGTCACTTCCCATGGGGATAAACCGTGTCGTAGTTTCCAAATCTGTGAACATTTTATAAAAAATATAGCTCAAATAGCTTGCCTTATGGTTTAAAAAATTTTTTCACAGTTTTTTTTAAATCCCAAACTTTAAGATTTTTTAAAAGGTCTATTTCTGCATCTTTAAAGCCATTATGGCATTCTAGAGTTTTTTTGTCCTCAAGCTTTTTGTTTTTTTAATTTTGATTTTAACGCTTTAAGTCATGTCCCCATCTTTTTCCCAACACACACACATGACCAACACATTCTAATTTTTTCCAATATTGGGACATATCTTTTTAATTTTTTAGATTCAAAAATGTTTTGGGCTTTGGGAGCCCCCATAGGGGCCCAAAATTTTTATATCGAAAATTTAAATGCTGGGGCGAGGGGAAGATACAAAAAAAAGTACACCTCTTCAACATCCATTCCCCTACTTTTTACAATGTAACCTTCCAAACACTCATCGATATGTACATTGCTGTTAAAATTACATGAGCATTTCAGCGACAATATTTCAGTATCAAAAACTTTCCCAGTGTCCAAACCAACTGCGGTAACAAATCCATTTATATAAGTAGGGCCTTTTTTTTTGCCAGGTACCATCAATAGCCACAGGTAATTTTGGCATCCATTTTTAAAAATTATATCGTTTCGGCACCCTAATCCCCAAACAATTTAGTTACTTTCTCTGTCGCTTTATTTAATGTATGCGGGAATCGAAAAAACCATTTTTAGTGGGGGGAAAATTCATGACCAAAAAAATATTTTTCAAACTCTTTTTTTTTAGTAGATCTCATACCATATGAAAGTCTATTGTTAAATTTCATAAAATTTTTGAAATTTTTTTGATTAACTACTGTTTTAGTAAACCTGGTATTAAAAAAAATTTTTTGAATAAGACCACAAAAGTCACAACATTTAACAATTTTAGCCTAAATTTATGGGGAAATACGGGTTTTTTACATTTATTTATGTTATTAATGTTGTTTCAAAGCACAAAAAAAACTTTTAAAGGGTTTTTTCCCACAGAAACATTCAAATGAATCAAAAAGCAATCTTTATTAAAACTTACCTAACTTTGTTTTTTTAAAAGGTTTTTTTTTGTTGAAATCGCCCGGATTTATGCAACTTTTAAATTTTCTTCGAAATTTTGGGGTTTTTTGTATATATTTTAAATTTTCCGTTTTTTCAAACGTTTTTATTATTTAACCAAGTTTTAAAAACTTTTTTAAACATTTTACCTTTTTATTGTTTTTTGAGGGGAAACACTATTTCACACGATAGCAGAAATTCGTTGTTTTTGAATAAAAATATAGCAAGGGTTCCCAAAAAAAAATAAATAAACGGCTAAACTATTCACTTCACTTCTTTCCTGAAAAAAA
The DNA here is from genome assembly GCA_019973955.1 of Trichonephila inaurata madagascariensis. NCBI lineage: Eukaryota > Metazoa > Arthropoda > Arachnida > Araneae > Nephilidae > Trichonephila > Trichonephila inaurata. Next base: position 26,697 of record BMAV01010152.1, on the reverse strand, counting down.
GCTGCTGATAAAAATAAATTTTTTTTGATTTTTTAAACTATTTGATAAGGCTGAAAAGTAGTATGTGTCTTTTGTTTTGATTTAAAAGGGGGCGTGGCGGGTCAGATGTTTTAGGGGTTTGACAAATGTAAACAATTTTAAAAAAATTTTAAAAAATATTTTAATTCAGCTAGAGAAAAAAATTTAAATTGCATTAAAAAAAGAAAAAAAATGGTATTTTTTTTTTTCCCAATCAAAATTGAAAAATCGATTTTTAATTCTTTTTTTGTGAAGTGCCCCTTTAACTTCTTCTTTTATATAAATATTTTGGGAAATACTCTTAAATTTTTTTCAAGCTTACTGTACTCAAAAAACTTCCTAAAATCTTTTTTTATTGTATTTGAAAGGTTGTTAAAATATATATACTCTTAAGCTACAAAAGTAGTAAAAAAACAAGTAATAAAAAAAAAATTTAAGTCAATTCCTACTTAGGTCAACAATTTGTTTTATATATAGTAACTTCTTATTAAATAGTTACAATTAATATAAATATGTATAAACATATGACAGAATCACAATATTAAGCGGCGAAATAGAAAGCAATTTCCCTTGCAATTTTCCATTTTCCTTTCCATATAGAGTATTGGACTATATTTTTTGTTGCTTTTTATTCATTAATTAAATTTAAATTTTTCTGATAAAATAGGGGATGGTACAAAAAAAAATTCATATTCTCAGAAATTGAACCGTCCCAGGTGGGGAAATTTGAACCCAAAACCTTTTTGGGTTAGAGGGGGCCAACGCGCTAACCATTTTGCCCCCACAAGCAAACAAAAGTAATTTTTTCCTTTCTTTTATACAGTGAGGGCAAAATAATACGAACACCGCGAAATGGATTTTTCCCCTTTCAAAAACGCACAGCGCGCTGTCATTTTTGGTTTTCGTCCGCCGCCTAGCGGTTTTGAAAAGGGAATGTATCGCGCTCCCAAAAGCTGCAAAGGGGGTGGGGTCTATTGTAATTTTTTAAAACCCCAAATTTACGGACCTGTCAGAGTTCGAAAAAAGGGATGATTGCTTTTTAAAAGGGGGCGCTGGTTGCTCGGTGACGGGGGAAAAACTAATTTTTTGGGGGGGTGCAAAAGTACTGATTTTGGGCCCTTATGACAGCATACAAAAGGGGGGAATGTGGCGTCCGGGAAGCACAACAGGGGCGGAAAAAAACTAAACCGGGAGGGGTAAAAAAGTCTTAACCCCCATAGTGGGCCCAAAGGGGCAAGCAATCGCTATCCCAAATAACGTCTGGGGTGAATGGGCATCTTCGTAACCCTTTTCCCGAAAGAACCTCCAAAAAGGGGAAATGCATGCTTCGGGAAATTGTATGGAAAAGTTGCAATTGTAAACCTTTTTTTGGGAACAACTTTTTTCATGCTTTACAGCGATGCCAGTGGTGGGGAAACAAAACGGTGGACCCCCAAAAAGTGGCAACAAGTCCTGGTCGGGTGAATCAACGTTCTCCCTATTCCCAAACCCCCGGACGAGGGTTTTTGTGTGGAGAACACCCAAAGAAGCATTTGCTCCCCGAATGCATCATGCCGACTGTGAAGCATGGAGGTGGGTCCCTTTATGGGGATGGGGGCGATATCTTGGGGGGTCGGGGCCCCTTTTTTACTCTGCATGGCAAGGTTCAAGCTGCCCACTTTTGTTCCCATATCCTGGGGGTCAAAGGGGAAACCATTTGTCCCGACCTTTTCCCGGGGGAAAGCCCCTTTTTTCCCGGAAAGACAACGCTCCTATCCACAGGCTAAAATCGTGCAAGAATGGTTTTTCAGAGCATGAGGGGGACGTAGGTCATCTTTTTTGGGCCCCCCAGTCCCCGATTTAAATATTATTGAATATTTGTGGGGTATTTGGAGTCAAAACTCCGTGCTCGATTCCCCAACATCTAGGATTTCGGCATTTTGAGACCGCCCCTTTCCCCGAAGAATGGCTTATATTCCATTAAAAATTGTTCATGACCTCTATGCGTCCATCCCACGTCGCGAAAAGTCTGTAATTCAGTCAAAGGGGGTCCAAATTTCCCATTAATAAAAACATTTTCCCCTTTCATAGGTGTTCGTATTATTTTTTTCACCCATGTGTATGCCATTGGGCCATTATTTTTTTTTGTTACTTTTATTCCCTTTTTTAAATTTTAAATTTAAAGGTTTATTGGAAAAAAATGTATTAACACATCAAGTGTCATCCACTACAAATTTAAAAAAAGTATTTGAACTTGAATGAATGAATAGAAAATGTTTCTTCGATTGAAAACTTGAAAAAAGATATATATATATATAAAGGGGAAAGTAACTAATAAATTTTATATATATATATATATATAGAAAATGAATAAATAATTTCTTTTTGTTTTTAGGTATTGGGATTTTATTTTTTAATTTTGTTTTTTTTGTTTTTACCCCCTTTTTTATTACAAAAAAAAAATTTAAAAATTTTTTCAATACACCCCATAATTTCCTTTTTTACAGTATTTTAAAAATTTCTTTTATCTATTTCTTAAAAATTTTTTTTCATGTTATTAATCTAATGTTCTTTCGTTCACACACATTTTTTTATTGTGTATTTAAACTACAAAAAATTTTTAAATTCCCCTCGGTTTTAGCTGATTGGCCAATTTTCCCCGTAGCAAGCACACTCGATACTAACGTTATAGTCCCCAAAGCGACTGAATCACCCCCCAAACCTTTTTTTTTTTTTTAATTTTTTTTATTGCGCATGATAAAAATGGTAGTTCCAGTGATAATTTAACTAAAGAAAGTATATCTACCTACTTTTAAGGACTTTTCAATTTGTCTTTGATGGCGAGATAAATGTCTATCAAACTGAACCAAAAGAAGTTTTTAGATGGGCCAAAATTTAAAAGGGATACCCAAAACACAAAAGATTTTTTGCAACATAACAGGAATTTTATTTGCAGGCCCAAAATTGTCCTATTTTGTTTTGTTTTTGTAGTTTTATTGTCCTTGGATGATTTGACAAATATCATGTTGAACTTTTTTTTTTGCCCCCTTTACCATGGGTTTTTTTTTGTATTTTTTTATGGTTTTTTTTCCCCAAGTTTTCTTCATCATTTAAATTTTTTTATTTCGTTATTTCCACAGGGTTTTTCCTTTTCTTGATCAGTTTCAACTTCCTTTTGTTAAAAAGATTGGGCCCGTTTTGTTTTTTTAATCTGGGTTTTTTACATTTTTTAAACCATAATGTTTTATACAAAAACAGCAGTCAAAAAACCCCTAACTTGTTACCGGGGAAAAAAGTGGGCCCCTTCATAGAAAAAAAATTTTGGGACAAAAATGGTCCCCAGAACACAGTCAAAACAGGGAATTTCGGACCTCTATATAGCGAAGTCGCTAAAACCCGAAAAGTTCGTTGTATGGAAAATTCGCTTTTAGATTTTTTTCTTTAAAATTTTTTTTTACCCCAAAAACCCCATAAAACAAATTTTAAATTCAATTTAAAAACTATATATTAAAAAATGTAATTATTCCTACTGTTTTTTAAATTAATATATATTTATTTTACATATTTTGCCCATCATAAAAAAAAAAAAAAGGAAGTAAAAAAAACTGCAAAAAATTTTTTACGCCCCTTTTTCCACTTCCCCAAAAATTAAATTTTTTTTTTTTGATGCTCAAGCACTTACGTTTTTTAAAATTTTCGCTATAAAAAACGAAGCTATCAGTAAGATTGATCAACGGGACAAATGAACAGAGACTAGTTCTAGGACCGGGGAAAACGAGGGGACCCCAAGGGGTGGGGGGATATCGGAATGTTTCCAGGAACGGCAATGATTTTAAAAATTTACCTTTTTTGATGGGGAAAAGCCCAGAATCGTATTGCTCTTGGCAAGTTAGGCATCTAATAAAACCAGTTCAAGATTTATGAAACCCTAAAGGGTGTTAAAAAAAGAATAAAAGGGAAAAATCCCCAGAAATCTTTTTAAAAAGAGAAAAAATTGAATCCCAAGAGAAAAAATTCGTTATATGGAAAATGCAAAATTCCCCTATAGGGGGGTTATTTTGGAAAAAACGTGAAATGTTCTTTGGTTCCAGGGAAAAATTCGCTGTATAGAAAAATTTTAAAAATAGAGGTTTGTTTATGGAGGTTGGTTTTACCCCAAGATTGTAAAAAAATTTTTGCCGCTCCCCGAAAAAAGGGGCATGTGACAAAACATTTTAGTTCCCCATGAGGACTGCCTATAAGGAGGATACTGTCAAAAGGTCTTATTTAAAAAATAAACATTTTCCCCGAATTAACGATTTCGTGAGCCCGGGGGGACTAAAGGATCCCGGCGGGGGGGCGCCGAAAATGCCGAAGACGTTAACGTTCAGGGCACCGTGCGAACTTTTAAAAAAGGGGGGTCCAAACACGCGCCCCGTCAGTACGGGAAATTCGGCCCACCGACTTTTTATAAAAAAAATTTTAAAAATTAGATTTTTAAAAATTTTTTATTTTAAATTTTTTTGAGGGGGAAAATTTTTATATATATATATATATATATATATATATATATATATAATTTAAACTACAATGTATTTGCCGTTACCTGTTCTTTTTTTAAAATAAATCCTTTTTTTATAATAGAAATGTCCTTTTGATTAAAAAAAGATTTATATTTTATCATACAATTATATTTTTTTTTTACTATAGTAAAAATTTTTTTTTAATAAATTTCGAATTGCATTATGATACCCTTTCCATGGATTTAATTTTGGGGTTCTCTGTGTGTGAACTTTCGTTTCTCCTCCTCCTTTTTTTGTTTGGAGGGCCCAAAAAACAAGAGGCAGTCAGAGATGTTTTTTAAAAGAAAAAAAAATTCAGGACAGTTAAGATAAAAGGGCAATGTATACTTAATCGTTTGAGAATGGCATCACTAACAAATTTCAACAATGAGTTGGAAAAATCAATTCAATAGGAAAACCCGAATTTTGGGAAAAAAATGGCACCCAAAAAATTTCCCAAACATTATTTGATCCTTGCCCTTTTTTATATTATACAAATATTATTATATTATTTATCTATGTCTGTATACATGAAAAAAAATGAAAACAATAATAATAATTCATTCTGTTTTTAAATTTTTTACCAATAAATGTTTTTTGTTTCCAAATCTGATATAAGGGTTCAATTTTTGGGGGCCCGGGTCTCGAGATTAAAAAAGTTTTTTCCCAAGTGGCCCACAAAAGGGCACTTGGGTTGGACCCCGTTCTAAAAAAATCACATAGTATTTGGGCTTAAAAAGGGGTTTGAAACTTTCCCCTTTAGTCTTTTGAACAAAGGGTTTTTTCGGTAATGGACTTACTGTTCCCTTTATGGTCTTCGTGACAAACAACAAAACCCATGCAGTGGAATTAGACGTAACGCATTTCTTTTAAAAAAAAAATTTAAACCCGTTTTTTAAAAGTCGTCTACTTAATTTTCATAATAGACAAATTTTATGCCTTTTATAAATATTTTTCTGAGGTGGTCTGATCAGGTAAATCACTGAAAACTGAGCATTTAAATTTCCATTTTTAAAGGGAGAAAATTTTTATTTCCTTCTTGGGACCTTTCCCGATTTGACCAGTTTATTTTTTGTTGTTTTCTCAAGCAAAGATGCAAGTGCAGAGCAACATTTTCTGAGGAAACACTCGTGTTTTTTTCCTTTTTTAACCCCTTTTAAAAGGCCCCATTCGGCGGAACCCTGATTTTCAAAAAACGTATAAAAAAGATAATAAAAGATATTTAAAATTACTTAAATTTAAAAAAGTATATTTAAAGTTTTAAAATAGTATTACAATAAAAAAAATTTTTTTAATACAATATTTTGAGGGAAAAAAGAACATAGAATGACCCATTTCCCAAAAAATTCTCCTTTTGAAAAATGCTTCTATTATAAAATATTTTTCTTTAAGCTCAGACCCTGTACAGAGGGGTCAACTAAAAAATTTTTTAAATATATAACTTTGAAGGGGGTTTTTCCATGTTTTAAAAGACAACAGAGGGGAGAAAATTTAAAAAAAAAAAACGCCGATAATGATTTCAGTTGGTAAATAATGTGAATTTTTTAAAAAAATTTGTTGAGCCCCCTGTACAGGGGTCTGGGGCTATGTACAGGCAAAAATTTTTATTATAATAGAAGCATTTTTTTACAAAAGGGGAACATTTTGAAAATAGGCCGAAAAAATTTTTTCCGAAATATTGCATTTAAATATATATATATATATATATATATATATATATATATATATATTATATATATATATATATAATAAATATATATATATTATATATATATATATATAATTTATATATATTTTACTTTTTTCAAAAAAGTCCTTAAAACAATTTATTTCATGTATTCTAATCCGAAAAATGACGCCAAAAAATCCTAAATTTTCCCCTTTATGTGCTTTTAAAATCACGGCCCTGAAGTAATCGGAAAACCCTTTAAAAATTCATTTTCACGAACTTCCTTTAATCTTCATTTTTCACGAACTTGTCTTCCCTTAAGTCCCCATTAGGTCGAGTTTTCAGGACTCTAGTATATTGAGAAATAATTTGCAATTTTTACATTTATTAATTCTCTCCCTCGATTCTTATTGATTTTCATTTAACTATAATCAAATGAAAGGTCATTGACAACTTAATTAATTTTCTTTAGTAAACTTTTTCCCAATTATATATATATATATATATATATATATATATATATATATATATATTGCTAAAATTTTTACACGCTTTTTATATATAAGCGTAGTAATAATTTTCAATAATTCCCAAACAAAAAATTTTTATCAAAATTTTTTTTTTTTTATATACGTGTATAGTTAATTTACATTATCAGCTTATTCAGCCCTCTAGTGATTTCAGTTAGTGACAGTTAATATAAAAACCTGATATTTGATTAAATAATAACCTTCGGCATAGAAGACAGATGGGTTAGAAAGTTGAAAAATAAAGAAAAAAATACTGGGATAGAGAAAGAGTTGACAGAACACCACATTAAAAATGAATAAAAAAAAAAAAATACCCAAATTTTATACTGTCTTTTAAAAAAAAACCTATCCATAGAATAGTTAATGATGTTTCATAATGGCTATGTAATAGATTGAAATTTCGTAACTATCGTTGAAAGTCGTGTTACCATGTTTCGAGGTTAAGTTGCAATGAAATGCATTACGTAAAAAGCAGATTCGCAGAGGAATACCAATTAACTTTATCATCGTACATCTTTCAGTTAGAAAGTCTGCATTAAAATATAGGCAATTTATTCCACAATTTTTTTTAAACAACATGTGCATGATTTATTTATTTGCTTCCATTGTGAAAATGGGCATTTAGAATTTGATTTATTCAAAAAACAACACAGGATTTTTTGTGTGAATACACAGATGACTTAAGTCAAGCCTCCTGTCAACAAACATGGACAATAAAATGAAAATTAAAAGAGTTATATACAGGGAAAAAAATTTTTTAAATTTTTAAAATTTTTTTCTTTTAAAAAAAAAAATATGGCAGCCTTTAGCCCCTTTTCATGAAAAAACTGTTGTCATGTCTTTTAATACACTTTTGGGGTGCAAAACTTAACAACAATGTAAAAATTTAGCAGATAGCCATTAAAAATTTCAGAAAAGGGGGTCTGGGGATCAGTAGAGGGAACAAAGTTTAAATCAGTAGAAAAAGTCATGCGTATGCAAAAAATCAGGAACAAAAAGTCAGAAGCGATGTGAGCGTACGCAAAACGCGTGATGTTTGGGCGCGCTGCTCAACGGGAGAATGAAATGAAAGGGCGGGGGCCCCAATTCACCATATTCCTGCAAGGGGGCCAATTTAGTCAGTTCGTGAAAATATGGCTAGAAGGGAAAACATCTATACTTCACACGGGGAAAAATGATCCCGGAAAACTGGAGGAGGGGCGTACCGTCACCAGTGTAGGGTGCAGAGTTCGGAATCAAAAAATGTCGTTTCGCGGGGAAAGCGTTCCAACCCACAGGTACAGCTGTTTGGAAAAGGGTTGGGGGCCCCCCGGGGCGACAACTGCGGAATGACCGATATATCATCCTGCGGGGGAAAAGATCGACAAAAAGTCAGAAGCGCCATTGTTCAGAAACTCTTTTACAGCAACAGGTCGACAAGTGTAGGGTTTCTGTGGCCAGACGCCTTCACAAAGGGGCCTGTTCACCCCCCGGGCCTGAACGCTGCCTCCCGTTGAAAGATGGTCACCGAAGCCACCCCCTTTTCAGAGGGGCAGAGAGCACAAAAAACCCGGGCAACCGGGTCAATGGGTCGTGTTCTCTTTTCGGATGAGAGCCGGTTCAGTACCAGAAGCGATTCTCAACGCGTTTTGATTTGGGGGGATCGGGACCCGGGTTTTTTCCCAGTAACATCAAAGGGAAAGAACTTACGGTGGTCCTGGGGTTCTTGTCTGGGGGGCATTATGCTGAAACGGAAATGGCTTCCCATTTTTGACAGAGGGTCTGTAACCGGGGATCGCTATTGTGAGGAGGTTTCTTCTTCCCCCTCCAAATCCCTTTTTCCGGGGGGCCATTGGCCCCCGACTTCCCCTCTTTATGGATGACAATACCGCCACATCGCACTCTTTCTGTTGAGGCTGCTAGAAAGTGAAGATATCAATTGAATGGATTGGCCAGCTTTCTCCCCAGATTTAAAAACCCATCGAACATGTGTGGGATGCTTTTTGGGGGACGTATTGCCACACGCTCCCCATCATCCGGAAGGGACAACCAACAACTCAAAAAGATGTTGATTGAGGAATGGGCACCCAACCTCAAAAAAAAGTTGAACCCGCTGGTTCTGGGTATGCGGAGATGGTGCAAAGCAAAAATTTTAGTAAGGGGATATACCCCTATTATGGAACATCTGCTTGTTGTTTTTTTCCTGTTGGATAGACAGTCATGAGTCACGAAAATTTTGCGTTCAAAAAAAAGCTTGTTTTTGTTTGATTCCATACCGTATGCGTTGTATTCCTTTTTCAGCGCCGATGCTTTCGTCATCCTTTACGTACATAATACGTACCTTTACGTACATCTCCCTCATTTCAGAATTTCATGTCTCTCAGATGATTTTTCGTGAAGTTATAGCAATAAACCCACCTGTTGCTTAAGTTTTGCACACCAGTGTATATTAACATTTGACTATTTCGTTATAGTATGTTTTACGTAGGCTGTTCAATAAGTAATAAGACTAATTTTACTGCCGCAAAACCACTCATCGGAATGTTAATTTCTGTGACATAAGAAAAGTTTGTTGTCTGTATTAACAAAAGCTACCGATAGATGGCGTGTACAGACTCGTATTCTTGAGTATTACGTGATCGAACTGAAGCGTGTTTGTGGGCGCCTACGTGACGCGTCCAGTTGTCGAAATGGATGCAAAAATCAGCATCGGAGACCTTTGATATGATAATATGATTAAAGACTGGAACAACAAGGCGACAATATCTTAAAACGCTTCATCACAGCAGACGAGGCTTGTTTGTATCACTATGATCCAACCATAAAACAACAAATCAGTGAATGAAAACATCCATCTTTACCTACTCCCAAGAAAGCAAAACTGTTAAATCGGCTGGTAAATTTATGACCATAATTTTTTTATTATGAAGGCATTGTGTATCAACACTCTGTCGAACCCGGTACTACCGTAAACGACTCGTACTACACGAATGTCCTGCGGACAATGGTACAGCACATTAGAAGGAGACGTCCATTGCTTCGAAATGGCTTCCTATTGCACAATGTCCGACCACATATTGTTCGCTGCGTACTGTATGTTTCGCAGCAGAACATTGTAGAGATTTTACCACACCATCCATAAGTCTTGATCTCACTCCATGTGATTTCTGGCTGTTTCCTCAACTTAAGAAATCATTACGAGGCAAACGTTTTTCAAGCAACAAAGCATGTGTAAAGGCTGCGGAGGCAGTTTTGAAACAGCTCTCACGAAACGGACTTTTACATGTTTTTAAGAAGTGGACAGAACTTTGGGATAAATGCATTACGTGCCACGGAAGTTATTTTGAAAAAAAAAACCATGTAAATGATGACAATTAAAGGTATTCTTTTTTTTTTAAATAATTTTAGTCTTATTACTTCTTGAACAGCATTCGTATATCTTCTTTTGTGAACAAACTTTGGCGTTTTTTGTCTCGATTTTGGAGAATAAAGATCAACACATTTCACATTAATGCAGGAACTATCTATCAAATTTAATTCTCCAAGCTATGATAGATTTACAAATTCAATTCCCTTTCATTATGCAGGATTCCTTCAGTGCAAGGTTTGATGATTTTCAATATGATGAAAAAAGTGCTGCTCTTTTCATACATCCTTTTTTATAATTCATCTGCAAGACGTTAATTGTTACCCACCTGCATTCCAAATCAAAATTATTGACATACATCGCATACTACACTGAAAAGCAAATGTAAAGATCGTATCTCAACTGCAAGGGATATGAATAATGTTGAATTTTGAAAAGTTGTACCAACAAGGTATTTTCCAAAATTTATACATCATTTGGCTGTCAGATATATTACTGTAAAACAACTTAATTTTGTTAGCGTCTTCGAGAACTGAACTTAATAGAGATGCTGGCATAAAATAAGGCAACAGCTAAAAGAAGAAATAAATTATGAAATTTTACTGACCTGAATTTGCATATACTGTTAAGAAATGATACACATAAAAAAGAAATTATGTCACAATTAACCATTCATTTTTACCTTAAAGTCATATTTACTTAAAAGTCACCTACAGTTATCGTTGTTTCTTATGCCACCTGATCTCGACAGCGTCAGATCCAAGCCAATGAAATTTATCGTGGTAAGGGGCTAGATATACGCCTGTCGTTAGCTGTAGCCTTCAGCACCATGCAGGGGACAGTACGATTTAGCTCGGTTCCACCCAAATTTTGAGGGAGAATAACCTGGGGGAGGGGTCAGGGGATTCCTTCTCTTCCCCTTCAACCAACCTCACAAGGGGACTTGCGACTCGACGGCTATTTAGAGAACCCCCATTCCGCAAAGGCACTATACAATTACAATCATCCATGCCTTCTCCGGCATTCGAACCCAGGCTCTACGGCACAGCAGTCAGCGTCTCTAACCACTATACCGGATGGGCGGCTTAAAGTCACCTAGACCATCACAGAGTTATTGAAGGAAACTTTCGTGAGGTGACGAAGACGATATCACAACAAAAATATTCAATTTTATTTAATACTTATAGCCTCCCCACTATTCTACCAGATGATTTTTGGAACAGTTAAATCAAAAGATACTGAATTTAATCAGTTCTCTTTTCCCTTTTAAGAATTTTGGGGAATTATTTATACGAAAAAAAAATATTAATTTTCGAATAGCATACTATTTGTCATATATTTATTTCCTTCTCTTAATAACTTCTCACGTTAATCAGTACAAATATCATTAAATCTTGATTAAATACAGAAGATTGGTATCCGACTACCGGAACCCGGGTTTTTTGAGCGTAAAATGGAAAAATTTTATGATAAGTGTCACTTAGTTTAAAAAATGTTTTAAAAATTGTTTTAAGAAAAATTTTAAAAAAAAAATATTAAAGTACTATTTTAAAAAAAATAAATAGAATAATTTTAAAATTATTTCCTTTTTAAAAAATGCTTCTATTATAAAAAATTTTTGGTAAAGCCGACCCCAGACCAACTAGAATTTTAATATACAACTAAGAAGGGTTTATCCATGTTTCGACCACAGGGGAAAAATTTTGGCCGATTTTTTTCAATTGGTTGCAACTCGAAAATAATTGAATTTTTCAAAAATCCTAGTTAAGACTCTCGGAGAATCTTTACTTTATAAAACACACCAAAAACCCAAATTTTTATTTGGCATTTAATAAAAAGGAGATTTTAAAGGTTTTCTAAGGTTTTCCAAAATTTTTAAAATTTTTTTTATAAAAAAATGCCTTAAAATTTTTTATACATGTTTCTAATCACACCGGACATAAAATATGAAAAATCCTTTTTAGGCAAATCACGGCCGAACGTATCTTTCCCTTAAAAACCACGTCATAGCACGTCTTGGGGGTTCCGGTAATTTAAAGGGTGTTTTTGGGGGTAACATTCTATAATTCTTAATAAACTTTTTATTAAAAATTTTTTAAAAATTTTTAAAACGAACAAACTTATTTTAAAGGAGAATAAACCAAATTTCCGTTTCAATTTTCAATCGGCAATCAGATCACTTATCAATAAAACCCAATAGATCCCCCTAATCTCAATTAAAAAATTTTACTAGCGTTCAGAATATAACCTCCTACCGGGTTGGACCAAGATTTGATACCAGGTGGCTAGTGTCTTTTGTTGCTCCTTGTAAATATTAGCGAGGGGGCGTTTCCGTGAATCCTTAAAGGCCTTAAAATTTCCAACTTTCCAAACCTAAGCTTTTTTAAGATTGCCACCCTTTTTCTCACTAAACTTTCTATCCTTTTAAAGGTTATTTTATTTGCATTGTTGCTTCGTTTTTCCTCTTGGAAGGGGGAAAAGGTTAACGGCCCGAACGTAGGAGATTTAGAAAAAAACGCGAGGGTGCACAACCCCCCAAAAGGAAAAAACTTTTTATTTAAGGGGTTTCCCAACGCCCAATAAAAGGCCCCAAAATTTTTTATTTCTGAATCTCCTTTTCTAATTTTTTTATTTAAAATTTTAACCTTGAATCACATTTTAACTTCAAAAATTTTCCCAATATTTAACTTAATTTAAACCAAATTCCCATCTTAAAATTTAAAATTTTAAATTTCAACAATTTTTTTAAAACTCTTACAGATACAAAAAAATTTTTCCCCATTAACTAGGCCAACATTAACAATTTTTTTTTTAATAAGGGATATTCTCATTTTTTTACAAGTATTTAACTCTATATTTAACCCTACTTAAAAAAAAAACATTAAATTTTTACATGCATTTTTCCGGGGGCCAGATCCCCTGCGTCAGGACAAATATTCTTTTGTGATTTTAGGAGACCGGCTCCCCTGAGTTGAGGCAAAATATACTATGGAACACTTTTTCGGGCCCGCACCCAAAAAAATTTTTGTTATTTTGTCAAATCTATTTTTACATAATCCCCAAAAATTTTTTAAAATTTTTTGATTATATATCATTTGAAACACAAAAAATTTTCATTTATCCCGATCTTTCCATAAGACTCAATGACCCCCAGTGTGTTTATTATTTTTAGTCCCCTGACCGCCGCGTTTCCCAACCAGATGCATCTTAAAGGAAAAAAAACAACAAATACATACATAATACAATTACAAACATTTTCAAAAAACATTAAAACAAATAACCAAAGGTTTTCGCACTAGAAGTCATAATCAAGAAAACAAATAAAATTTTACAATTTTTTTCTCCAAATAAAGAGAAAAATTTTACAAGTAAAAAAGTTAAAAAAAATAAACACCATTGTAGTGAAACTTTTGTTTGGGATTATTTTTTAAAACACCCCCCGCAGATTTCCTTTTTTTGCAAAAATTTTCCACCACTTGGAAAGATCAAAAAAATGAAAAAATCAACCTGATTTTTTTATTTTCCCCAAACATGACTTGTAAGACGAGGTGCTCCCCTGTTTTTCCTTTCTCATTCCGTGCTGCATAGAATTTTTTATGTTCCCCCGGGGGGGCTTTAGTCCCCTTTTCGGCTTTTCCTTGCTTGCCTTGTTGCTTCCGGGGGGATCCTGATCGTTTCTTTGGCGGGACGCAGTTTTTTCCCGGTCCATCTTGCCCCAGTCGTTCCGTCTTGTTCTTCTTCCTACTTATATAAATAGTACTGATGACAATGGTTTTTTGTTAAGGGTCCATTTTCTGCCATTTCTTGGTCCACCCCCCAGATCCATGACCTTTTAATTCCTTTATCTAGCGCCCTTTTATTTTTTTTCTTTGTATAATTTGGGTGTCTGACGGATCTCCCTTTATGGGCCCCCATCCGTTTTTTTCTTAGATTGTTTTGACTGGAGATTTACCCCTTTTTCTAACCCTTTTCACCGCAGATTTTTTTTCCCATATTGTGACTCTTTGATTTTGATGACATTTTCCGAACTATGTTTCCTGACGTGAACAATACTATCGGGGCGCCCTTTTCCCTAACTCAACCCCGTCACATTTTTTGACGATATATTTTTATTTGATAATATTAACATTTAAATTTTTTTCCTGACTTCCATATTACAATTTTATTATTATTTCTTATTTTCTCTATGGGGACCTTCAAATTTTTTTTTAAAATTTTGGGAACAGAATTACTGCGAATTAAAGGGGGCCCAAAAAAAACATTTATTTTAATTTTGTTATCCCATCTTCGTCTATTAAATTCTTAAAACCTTTCCTGCTTAGTTTTCTACTTATTGGCTTCGGAAAAATTTTCCATGCTCTTTCCCGGAATTTCCCGACCCCGGAAATCATTACTTTTTCTGAAATTTAATAAATTTCGACGCAAAATAATTCCGGGTTTTTTTCCGTTGTTTCTTTCAAAGCCGAGAATGGTAAACTCACGTAAAATTAATTCGTGTTGATCATTAACATAATTTGCAATCATTTGCACTTTTCTATTAAACGTTCAGTCCTATTTGGTTTATAGCAACACTTTACATTTATGCCTAATCTTTTTCCAAAATTTCAAAAAATTTTGGGTATAAAAGGACCGTTATCATTATTAATTTTATTGGGGCCCAAAACGCGATAAAAAATATCAAAAAAAATATCCGCTATTTATAGAGACGAGTTTTTTTAATATAATTTCAGACCATTTTTCAAAATTTGATTTCAAAATATACGATTACGCTTATTTATATAGGGTACGCCAAAAATTAAGTAACTATCTCATTTGAAATTTGAACACCATTTAATCCCCGTGGTAACGGTTTTTTAATTATTAACTTGGTATGGGTGTAGACAATTTACAATAAATTTTCATATAAAATAAAAAACGTCCGATTTTATGATAAAATTTTAAAAATTTCCCAGATCCCGCAATTGGTTTGTGATATTCGCTAGGGTGCGTTTCTAGATTTAATTTTTACGATTTTACAAAGCGTTGGTGTTTCCATAAAAAACAAGCCTTCAATTTGACGGAAAATCGACCAACTCACATACGCGTATTAAAAGGTTATCTTCCTTTCCAAATATTTAGATATATAATTTTTTCATGCTTTTGTTCTGTTATTAACTGTTCCCCCCAAATAAGTATAAATCTCTGATTTTCAAATTTAACTTTTTTCCTTTTTACTTTTCCCAGGGTTCCTTTTATATATATCCCACCCATTTTTAGTTCCCGGCATGTTCCCATTCTATAAATTTAAACCCCAACAGGGCCCATCTGATCATCCTACTCGACAAATTTTTTTTCCAGGGGTTGACGGTTTAAAGGGAGCGTGATCTTTTTAATAACTTTATGGCATCGCCCTAAAAGTTCGGGAAAGTTCAACGCCCATACTACTGCCAGACCTTCTCTTTTTGGTTACCGTATAATTCCCCTTGGTTTTAGGTAGTGAACCAAATATAACGGGCCCGTTCTGATTAACCTGCTCCCAAACCGATTGAACTGGTTTTAAAAAATTAAAAGGGGTTTTGAAAGTTCGGTTTTAAAAAATGGGGCCCTTTTATAGGCCCCTTGCCGCTTCGAATGCCTTCTGCCCCAGAAGACGAATTTTTTTAAATTTTTGTTTAAGATTAAAGGCCAAAAGACAAATAATTTTAAAAATTTGGGACCACTGGGGAAAACCCAAAAAAATTTGGGAAACCCCTTTTGGGTACGGGGTGATTTCATCTCTAGTATGGCTCGAACTTTTTTCCATCCGTTTTGATTCTTTTTTCAAAAATTTATCCTAAAACCCAATTCCGCACCCAAATTTACATTTATCTTATTTAATGTCACACAAATCCCATCTTGCAACAACGAAAAAAATTTCTTTAAAAGTTAACATTTAGGGAAATACAAAAACGTCCAAAATACACTCCAAACTTCCCCATAACCGGTTTTGGGTTTCAATTTGCCTTTTTAAAATTTTGGGGGCCCTCTGATAAACCGAATGGATCCGCCGGGCTTACTTTTTACAATTGGGTTTCAATATCACTGGGGAATGCCATTTTAAAAACCCTTTAAATCAAGGGTGTTGTCGTATGAGGGTGTTAAATTTAAATCATATATTAACGGAAAAGGGGATCGCGGATACTTTGTGATCAATTTCTTTTTATAGTCTACCGTAAAAAAATTTTCTTCGGGTTATCCGGGGGGAACCCATTATTTTTTTTAAACAAACTGGGACGCGTGGGGGTTGGAATTAACAACCTTTCCCCCATTTTTGTATATGAAAATCATTTCTTGTTTTTGCCGGTCATATCTGTTTGGGCCCGGAAACTACTGGGGGATTATCTCCCTGTCAATTTTATGGTATAAAACTTTATAAGCCCGGTTTAGGGGAATTTTTAAAAACCTTTTTTGAATTCTTTGGCCTCCCAAATTTTTCGAAAATCTTTTAACATTTTCCCCCTTTCAATTTATTCAACCACCCTTTAAACGAGAATCGGGGAATTTTTAAAGGACACAAAAAAAAAACGATCCTTTATCCAATTTTTAAAAAACAATACCCCAGAAATGTACCAAATCCTAACAAGAAACGACCCCAATTAACAAATTTGATCTGAAAACAACCAACCCTATTTTTTTTCGCCCCTGTGCTGTGATTACCTGGGGTCCCATTTTTAACTGTTTAAAAGAAAAAATTTTTTTACTCTTCCAAAAATAAATGATTTATCTGCTCCGGTGTCCAAAGGGTTTTAAAAAAGTGGTATTTAATAAAAAAGGAACGAAGCTCTACGGGTTAAAAACATATCGGGGAAAACAATTGGTATTCCCCTTTTGATTAGAACTTCATTAACTTTCCCCAAAATTCAATCGCCCCTTTTTCACTTATCGCCTTTACCAAATTTTTACCGAACCCCCTTTTTTACGGTCCCCTCTATTAAATTCATTTCACATTTCAAATTGGTATCCTTTTTTGAATTCTTTATCATTCTGAAATCTTCTTCCTCTCAAAAACCCATTCTTTTACCTATTCTCATTTTTTAAAATTTTCTCCCTTATTTGGTCACCCCAACCCCCAAATTTTTCCAGTTTTTGGATTAGCATCAAAATTAGGGATCCCATGCGCGTTTTGACCCCCTCTTTCACATTTACTATTCTGCAAAACCCTTTTAATTTGTAAAAATACCTTTTTCAAATTTAGCCAATATTTCTAAAAAGGGACCGTGTTTCGGGTTGGAACTTCCAATAGTCCGGACTTTGGGTTTGAGCCCCCCAAAAAAAGTGTTTAACCAATTCCCCCGGCATTTTGCTCTAAACTCTTATGATTTTTTTAAACAAAAAAGTTGTTGGTTCCTGATTTCTTCCCGCTGTGACGCAAAAAACCTTTTTTTCTTTTTTGATTGCGGGAAAAACCAATTTAGCCTTATGGGAAATCCGGCTGTTCTTTCACTACCCGATCCCAAAAATTGGGTACCAACTTGACCCTTCCCCGAGAGACTTTTTCAAAAAAAACATGACAGATTACTTTGGGATTTCAAGTAACTGTATTTGATTATCTATAGCCTCAAAAATTTGTGACATTCTCAGCCCCGGGAAAAACACATTTCGGGAAAAATACCAAACCCTCCTGCATTCCCTAACCCAGAATTATAATTGTTCGGGCGCAGGACATGGCCATCTGTCGATAGCTACGTTTTGGGGAGTTCCGCGTAAGTTAGAGGTGGGGATTATCGGAAGGATGAGACATTCTGTAATTCTTAATAAGACTTTTATTAAGAATTTAACTTAAATTACTTATATAAACGAACAAACTTATTTTAAATGAGAATAAACCAAAGTATGCCGATTCAATTAAGTCAGATCGCGCAATCAGATCACTTATCAATATAACCCACTAGATCCTCCTAATCTCAATTCAAAAATTTACTAGCGTTCAGAATACAATCCTCCTACCTTGTTGAAGACTCAACGATTCTGATACTTTCAGGTAGACTGATGTGCTCGTGTGCAATAGTTGCTCCTTGTAAATATTAGCGAGGGGGGCCCTCCGTGAATCCTGAGTAGGCCGTCAAACACACTTCCCAAACCCTGTTCCACACTAGCTTAAGATTGCCATCCTTTCTCACTAAATTTTCTATCCTTTTAAAGGTTATCTTATTTGCATTGTTGCTTCTTTTTCCTCTTGGAATTGGTTGAAAAGTTTTGCCATTAATCGTGGCCGTCAATAACGTAGGGTTATGTTAGAAGAAGAACGCGAAAATGCCAACCAAACACAATCAGATAACAATCAATCAAACACAGTCCAGAGACTATCTCTTATACTTTCTTGCAACGGCCCACCCCGGTGGTTTTCTCACCGATGGAATTTCATTCCCTCCCGTCCAAAACAATTTCGCTTTTTCGCTTTTCCAAAACAAGAGACCTTTTCTCCCTCGACCGTACCCTCCGGAGTCAAGCAATCTTCTCCTCCAAAATACATGTGGCTGCTGTAGCTGAGTGGTATAGGTATCGGAACGTGGCTTGCCTTGTCACGAGTTCGACCAGTACCCACTAAAGTCCCGCCGTGGGCAGCGATGCACCAAACCGAGAGGAAACGTCCTCCGTTGGTGTGGTGTGGTAGTTAGGAGAGGAGGAGGAGCGCCAGCTCAGGTGTCGTCATCGTCACTTGACCATGGTTCAAAATTACGTGGTCCGTCGCCAAAAACCCTCGAGTAGCTGAACAGTGCGACGTTAATATTCAATCAATCAACCTCCAAAATACATTAACCCTACCAAAAAGCCGCGACACCATTCTATACTCTTTCACCAACAGCAGTCTCAGACACTACACTGTTTTCATTAGTGAAATTAATGTTTATACGCAGAAAATTGGGGGGTTCGGTTTTAAATTTTGTTAACATTGCATTAAAATTAATCAAGCGTTCAATTTCCACTTAAGGTATCCAACTACCCTGAAATCATGATTTTTTTTCAAAAATTGACAAAAAAAATTTTGAATTTTATTTTATAGACCATCTTATTAGCTTAATAAAAATACCAAGCTTTTTATTTTCTATTCACTAGAACAAAAACTACAATTGTTTTAATAAAAGAATATGCCATAACTTTACACAAGATGTCAAACTTTAAAATGCGTTTTACTCGAAATGTGCTTTTTTCGAAACACTCAAACGAGGACAGTGATTGTTCAAAAAGTTTTGAAAATAATTTGCTGAAATTTTTTGTGTATGTTCTGTATAACGGTAGAAGTATTATAACCTTCAGATTTATCAATCACTGTTTTATTACAAAATTTACAGTCCTTTATGTGAATATAATCACTGTTTTTTTAAGCAATTTCATATAGTCTAAAATAGAGTGTGCTCTAGTTTTTGTAAAAATTAAAATATCTATTATCCTGAAGGTTATTTCAAACATGAATAACAAAGCAACACATTAAAATTGAAAAATTGAGAATATGTTCAAAAAATTGTTGTACAGATAGGGCCTCGTTTATGTAATTTTTTGCACACTTTCACCAGTTTTCCCCTTTTAATAATAATAAACTGTTTTTCAGTTTTAAATTTTACGATTTTTTCCTTAAAATATACTAAATAAATCTGAAAATCACAAAAAAATCCCCATATCTCCATTTTTCCCAAAAAAAGTTGTCACAAGTAGTCGGATACTTTAACTTGTAATCCTAGGCAAATTCATATCTTTGAATTTCAGAGAACATATTTACTTATTACGAAATGATTGATTCTAAGAACATGACAGTCCTCAATATTTCTCACGGTGCTCGAGAGAGACTAGCTCTTACCTTTTTTCCCACCCAAGAGAAACTAATATCACCCAACAAAAATTTAGAAAACTGCTGAACAAGATTGACTTAAAGTTGACAAGTAATTTTAAATTCGTTGAATTTTCTAGATTCCAAACATTGACTAGTGACGAGAATGACAAGTGAGCTCATACCTCCCTCTCCTAAATACGCATTAGCTATTCCAGAAAAGATGATAAATTCTATCAAACCATATTTAAAAAATTGGGTTTTACAATAGCTTAAACTTTAAAGTAATTGTCGGCAAATGGTCGCTGTTGCCATGGGATCATGGTCACATGTTTCTAATACTTCTCAAAGTTTTGGTCTTACTACTGCCACCTGATCAGCAAAGGCCAGATCGTGGGCCGCGAAATTCATCATGGCAAAGCGCTAAGTGATACCTGTCGTTAACCGTAGCTCACAATATTTTAAAAAGGGCGCGGTAGCCGAGTGGTATAGGTATCGGACCGTGGCTTACCTTATCACGAGTTCGAGCCCAGTACCACTTAAGACCCGCCGTGTAGGGCAGCGATGCACGTTAAATCTGTCGGGGAGCGGGAAATGTCCTCCCGTTGGTGGGGTGGTAGTTAGGAGAGGGGGTGCCAGCTCAGGTGTCGTCCACGTCACTTGACCATGGTTCAAAATTACGTGGTCCGTCGCCAAAAGCTCTCGTGTAGCTGAACATTGCGACGTTAATATTCAATCAATCAATCACAATATTTTAAGGTATCCGACTACGTTTGGAACCGTGATTTTGCAAAAGCGTATAAATGGATAATATTTATATTTAGTCACTTAGATAGGAAAATGTACATAAAATTGTTTTAAGAATAGTATTACAATAAAAATTTATTTAAGTACAATATTTTGACAAAAAATAAACATAGAATGACCCATTTTCAAAATATTCCTCTTTTGTGAAAAATGTTTCTATTATAATAATATTTTGCCTGTATATAGCTCAGACCTCAGTACAGAGGCTACATAAGTTATATATTTTTGAAATATATAACTTAGAAGAGGGTTTATCCATGTTTTACGACAACAGAGGAGAGAAATTTTAAGGGAAAAACGCCGATAATTATATTTCAAATGGCTGTAACTGAAAATAATATGAATTTTTAAAAAATCATAGTTGAGCCTCTGCACAGAGGTCTGAGCTATATACAGGCAAAATATTATTATAATAGAAGCATTTTTCACAAAAGGAGAACATTTTGAAAAAAGGTTATTCTTTTTACCAAAATATTGTATTTAAATCACTTTTTTTTGTCAAAATACCCTAAAACAATTTATCACTTTTCCCAATCTAAGTGACACTAACTATCATGAAAATTATCCATTTATACGCTTTTTTAAAATCATGGTTCCGAACGTAGTCGGATACCTTAAATGTTATTACTGATTTATTTAATTGAAATGCTCGATTTTTTTTAAATTTCAAGCATTGCTTATGTCGTGTTGATTTACATTCCACAGTCATTTTGTAAAGCATGGGATCTTTATAAACAAGTTGATAAATAATATTTGAAACTCTTAAACATTTTCACAATTTTTTCCGTAATTTTCCTCGATTGTTTTTTTAAACTGTGTCATTACTGGTGCTGAAAAATTTTCATACTCGTTTTTAACCTCGTGTCTGTTCACAATCCGAAGGCCAAATTTCGATTTTAAATAAATACCCTGATCATTACTTTTGTAGACCTCAACAAATTCTTTTGCGCGTGATTTTTTTAAAAAAAAACATTAATAATTATTATACATAGTTCTACGATGTTAAACTGACGAAGTCTTTCATTTCTCATCATTATACGGTCAAGTATCTTATTTTGTTCAATTAATATTTTTTATCTTCTTTTCCTTTACTTGTCACGCAAAGGGGGGGAAAACACACCTGCAACAATAGAAAAGTATTTCTTTCATAAAGTACTATGAACACGAAATGTTGAAGAAAAAAAACAATATTGTTCCTTTTCTATTTATTCTAGAAAATTCTATTACAAAGTTTACCTACTTACAGGAATGTTGATTGATTGTTCATTAATATCGCAGATGCAATACAAAGGCTATTGGAGATGAACAGCGTCGCCAATAACCCTCAAACAGAGCCAAGAGACAAAAACAGTATGATATATGGCAACCTATTGTCCTAATTTTCACACCAAGGCAACAAAAAGAAAGCTTTTCATCGAAGAACTTAGTATTCTAAGTGGCTTTTGTGGCCTTGAACTTTCATACTTTTTTTATGTTAATAGTATACCCAATATGACTGTTTGTTTTTAGTAACAGGTCTCACTCATTTTATAGATAGCATAGTAATCTGTAGCAGAACAAAATATTGCGTTAGTATTAAAATTAGGCATTAAACACGCAAGGAGCTGTTATGAAATTCATATTTTAAGATGTCTCTTTGAATACAGTACCACTATTCGAATAAATGCTGAAACTGTGAAAGAAATAGGTAAATAAGCTAAAATGAATCAAAACCTTTTTCACTAGATTATATTGTGTGATTTTTATTAAAATAAACTACTGAGTGCCTTTGGTGGAAATCAAACACAAAATAGTACAACAAACAAAATAAGGTCTTTGATAGGATCAGACTCCATATCTCGCTTTACATTACATATATTTCACTTCTCTGAAAATTTCTTCCAAACATTTTGAAAAAATATTCACAACCTTTACTAAGATACAAAATTCTTGCATTCATTCCTTTCAAAATCGTTCCATCGCGGTGCCAGACACTTCCAACACTTTTACAAAGGCCAAAAGCAGCGCAAAAACACCTTTCTTAAAGGCCTTATCACACGTACACGCGCGCGTTTCGAACAATTTTCCAACCAATTTCAAACAATTTCTACCTAGTTGCCATAGCAACGACTTCCAAACAACTTTTCCCCAATGAGCTGAAAAAGTTGTTCCAAATAAAAGTTGCTTGAAATTCCGCCAATGGGGTTCTTCGGCGCCCTGCGTCATAAACAAGATGGGACTTCGGTCTCTTCAAATGCTTCAGATATGACGCATATTTTAATGGTGCATAATATTTTAAAGGCGAAAAATATTTTAAACAGAATGGCGCTCCATTTCTGCTTACGCCCATTAATAAAAACGCGAGCGAAATAAAAGAAATAGTTTTGGATGTTCATTTTCCGAAGCATAAAAATCGGCGAGTAATTTATCAATGTGGAGATAGAGCACGGCTGTGACGTTACAGCATGTCGTTTCGTTTACGGCAACCCTTCACCCTCAGTTTGGATGAAAAATTGGGTGAAAAAGTTGTACTAAAAATGTACGTGTGATACGGTCTTAAGATGGTAAACGGTTGGTCTGTCACATTCTGCATGATGTTTTCTCTGAACTGGTATCTAGCATCTTTTCTGGTTCCTTTTCTGGTTATTATTTTCCCCGTCTGGTTCTTGAGAGTCGCTAAGCTTCACACAATATTTAATGCAAAGGAATAGTTCAAGTTCTTTGTGAAAGTTTATTAAAAACTATACCAATGGTACTCATTACACTTTCTCTCTTATCTGTTGTCTACCACCAAATGATAGCTTCTGCAAAGAGAAAGATTCACCAGGTGCATTTAGATAATTTACATATAAACGCCAAACCATAATTCGACAGTTTCATTGGCTTTCGAACGAAGATATATGGTTCGAATATTTTTAACTCCCTTTATATATTTCAGCTAAAAAGGTACGATTATGAAGATTTCAGATGAATTCACTTTGAGTAGATTTGAATGCGAGAAGATAAATCGAATGCAGTTTTGATGAATTTTCCTATATCACACAAATACATTTCCACAATAGTTACACACATTTCATTTTAAACGTCTTCACGCTTAGAGGGAAACTAGATTTATAAGAATGTGTATTTCATTCATTTCTTTTTTAATGTGTATTTCATTCATTCTGCTTGCTTGGTCTGGCTTCGTTATAGCATTTTCTCCAGAAGTTAGAGGGTCACAATCGAAGAAATTGGAGTACACCACCAGGCCGACAAATACGTTTACTACTTGAAAGAGTGATATTAAAGGTATGCTTGAAAACAGAGCGCTGAAATAGAAAATATATGTATGTACTTATTGTTACGGTGCATAAAATAAAAGTTTAAGAATTACGGGAGCAAAAAATAGATGCATTTTATATTTTTGATTTTTGAAAGAAATTTCACATAGAAAACAATCTTGCTTATAAAGTTATTTCGAATATTCTAGTTCACTTTTTAGTCTTGTAAAAATAGAGCAAAGTATTTAACCGTATTTTAAGTGGATTATAAGTAAAAACATCCGACTTTCAGTTATATAGGCCCTGTAGTATAGTATTTTATTCAGACAGCAAAGAATTTTGGGACACAATCACCACAACTTATTCAAAATAATCACTTTATCAGGAGCTATAAATTATTTACTCCTCCCGCTATGAAGTTTTCTTTTGTTAAACTAAATTCCAATGCTTCTTTTTTTATGTTCCATGAAAGTTATATTTTGCTGTAACTATAAAATATTAATCTACTTAAAGAATATGAACGAATATATTAATTTACTTTCAGTGATGGACTCAGTTGTGATTGAGATAAATTATAATCTATCGTTTCAGCTCTCTCTCTCTCTCTGACATTTAAAATAAAACTTTTTTTTTTTATTCAAAAGCATCTTAAAACATATCTTTATCATCAAATATTATAAAAATCTAAATATTATTCAATAAATTGAAAATGATTAAAATTTATTCTGATTTCAAAAGCAATAGCAATTAATTGAAAGAAAAATATAAAATATAAATATTATACGAGCTCGATTGTGGTTTAGAGTTATAAAAATTTCCTAAAATGAACATTTATTCAGACATTAGTTTATTTTAAAGTAATAATAAAAAAAAAAATTTTTAAAGTGTGTGTGTACTTATGTAAGCACATAAGAAGTTATACTTCTTTGGCGTAACAAGATTATAATCTTTCTAAAAATCTTGAGCAGGGTAAGCTGGGTCAAGGAGGAAAGGCGGTCACGAGCAGAATTGAACGACATTAACCTTAAGTCAATCGGACCAGCCAAACCCGACATAGTCACGATTTAAATAAATTTAAACACCCCTGCAATAGGACCAATAACATGAAGAGTTTTCGGCAGACTGTATCTGGAGATAAGGTATGTGACACCTGAGACCTCATATTGAATGTCTCGGCGGGAAGAATCGTTCCTGAGAAAGTTAAGACATCCGCCTGAAGAGCCTCCGAGTTTTGGTCATTTTAAAATAATTAAAACAATTAAATAAAATAGAAGCAGGGCACCCAGCAACTCGAAACTGGGCCTTGTTGTGAGGAAACACAAGAGGAATCCATTAGAACCGGTCCAAAGTCTGTAGTTGCAAATGGGGCTGCACTAGCTCGGGAAAGGAAAGCGCAATTAACTCCCCCCGGAGGGGAACAACTGTGACGTAAATAGTCATGTACACCCCAACGATACACAGAGTAGTAGGTGATTCCAAAGTTTCATCCTTCTATTTCTGTTCTATCTTACGTCATCAAAAGAACGAACCCCATAAAAAAAACATGGGAATTCTAAATTTAGTGATAACGCCCATCCCCCTAAGCCCACTATCTTCACACGAATTATAACTGATGAAACAGCTCAACGAGGAGAAGCTATGTTCCGAGTTTCATTAATGAATCTCAAAAATCCTCGAAGCTATGAGGGATTTTAAAAAAATTATAACTTTAAAATAATTTAAAAATTTTAAATATGGGTAAAGAAATGGGGCTATGGTCTTGAAAAAAATGTATCTAGGATGCGCGCATTATCCTGTTGAAATATGGCTGTGGCCAAGCCCTGAAGGTAAGGAAGGACAACTGGCTCCAACACCTCGGAGAAATAGCGCTGGCTGTTTAAAGTACCGGTAATGCGTACTAGAGAAGTGCAAGAGTGATATCCAATACCACCCCATACCATAATACCCGGTGTAGGACCAATGTGGCGGTGCATAACGTGGCAGTTCAGCATCCTGTCTCCACGGTGTCTCCAGACTCGAATCCGACCATCGTGGTGTTGCAGACAGATGCGTGACTCTTCAGTAAAGACAACTTCATTCCATTCTGCCACCCACATCCTTCTTTCATCGCACCATTGGCGACGGAGACGTCTGCGGTTCTGCGTCAAGGATAGACCAAGCAATGGACGTCTTGCAGACAGACCACTATGCTGTAAACGGCGTCCAGTGGTACGCGCAAACACTGAATGATGCGTTATAGACTCAATGTGTTGTGGTATGGTTCGTGATGTGGCTGAGTGATCCATCACTACCATGCGCACAATTTGCCTGTCCTCACTTGAAAAGGTGCACTGAGGTGGATGCGATTGCCCACGTCGGTCCGTCGTACCCTCCTGCATCCAACGGTCACATATCTGAATTACAGTCGTTTGGTTTCGTCCAACACGACTACCGATTTTCCTGAAAGATAATCCACAATCTCGGTAGGCCACTGTCCTTCCTGTATCGAACTCGGATACTTGATCAAAAGCTGATCGCTGTTTTTTACGAGACATAACTGATCGTTTTTGAAACCACAAGAAAAACACAATTGCTGATCTTGAAATCGTCGAAATCTCCAAGCCTTAAATAGCGCTTTGAGGTGGCGTCTCAGGCGCGCGTGATGTGTGTCTGCGCTGAAATTTAATCGTTTGTATATCTCACCTCCGCTAATGCATGTTGTAAATTTATGTTATTTGCACTTCCTTCAGGGTGTTGCATTTGGTGGAACAGGGACATGTGTAAAGATATTCGATTTAATATTTT
>BMAV01010151.1:0-10444 GCA_019973955.1 Trichonephila inaurata madagascariensis | reverse complement strand
TCGAAAAATGGGGGTTTAACAAGAAAAAATATAATTAAAAAATAAATTTTGAAGGATAAACTTGTTTAAAACCCCCCCAAAAAATTTTTTAAGAAACAAACACTTTTTAAAAAAACAATGATCCATTTTTTAAAAGGGCCCCCTAATCAATAAATTTTAATTTTTAAAATGAAAGCATTTTAAACAAGTTTTAAAGGAGGCACATTTTTTTTTAAAACCCTATCTTTAAAAAAAATTTTAAATTAAAAAAAACAGATAAGTTTTAAAATTTTGTTACAAAATAGGTAAAAAAAAAAAATTTACCATTATCGACAAATAAAACTTAAAATGGCTGAACGAAAGAAACACTCCTTTAGTGTTTCAAAAGAGAAAAAACTCAAATAAATCACAGAATCGGTTCCCCAAAATTGGGACTGAAAAAATTTTAAACAAAAATTTGGCAATCTTTTTTTATATCCACCAGCTGGTAAAATAAAAACCCATATTGTCATCACAGTATCAAGATTTCAAATTTTTTTGTCTAAAAAAACATGTGGATCCACCACAGCCTGAAAAACATGCAACAAATATTTTAGATATTTACACGTTGGCCCTCAAAAATATGAATTGGTTTTGAATAAAAGAAGTGTAACCCTCATTGTTTGATTGATTAAAACATTAACACTCTTTTACCTTACTTTCAAAATTTATAAAATATCATTAAAATAAAAAAAAGGGTTTTAATGTTTTTTAAAATAATTTTTAAAAATATGATATTTATTATGAATATTCTTAATGGCATGAAATTTATAACCAAATAACATTCTTATTAAAATTAAAAAAATAACTTTACATGATTAAAAAAGTACCCAAAAAACAGTTTCTGTTTTTCCAAAAAAAATTTGGGAAAGGGGAGATAAAAAGGGCATCAAATGAATTTTTTAAGTGAATTCAAAATCAGCATTTTCTGGTTTTTTTCTTTGGAATTGCCCGGGGTAAGATGAAAACAAAATTGTTTCACAAATGCTGTGTAGGTGATATTCACTTCAAGGCCCCCTAATAAAAATGGATGAACTGCTCTTCCCCGAATAAAAAGTTTTTGAGCAAAACCAATCCCAAACCCCCAAAATTTTTCCAGGTTATGCAAAAATTTCCGTAAGCATCAACTGCACCCCCTATCAACTGTGTGTACCACATTCGCACAGAAAGGGCTTCATCCTTTTTATCTTATAACAGTTCAAAGTACTGCGGCAGTGGCGCCCCGGAATTTTTTTCAGGGGGGGGGGTTAAAAAAGTTCCCAATCTTGTATCATCCCCGGATTTTTGTTGTTTTTTTGGGAAAAAAACACAGAAAAAATTTAATTATTGAATAAATAATTAGCTTAATTAATAAAATTTCATTAAAACTTAATTAAATTTTTGGATTTTTATACTTGGGAATTATAATCAATTGGAAAAAAAAAAGGGGGTTTTGGGGGTCCAGACCCCTAGGGCCCCCCCTTGTTTTCCACTGACTGCGGGTAAAAGATTATCCAAAAAATGTTGCACTTGCACAGTGGTTTTTTAAAAGGCCCCCCAAAACCAAAATTTCCCCCATGTTTTCTTTTTTGTTCACAGAAAAAGTGTCTTTTACACAGGGGGAATTATTCAATGTTTGGCTTCATGCACATGCAAACCATAAACAATCCACTCTGAACTAAACTAGGTGACACACAACTTCCCCTTTATTAATGGGGAGGCAGGAATCACAGCAATTTTAAAGGTTAAAATTTTTTTCCCTCCTAAACCCTCCAGGCTTTTTTTCTTGAAAGGTCCTTCTAGAAATCTTCCCTGCACTCAGTTCAATACAAATGTGGGTTTTAATCCCCTAGAACCCCATCCCCTTAGGGAAATTTTCCCAAAATTTGTGACTATCTGGGTATTGGGTAGCTGGGCTTTAGCCTGGGATCAAAAAATTTCCCTTTGGGGTCCCCAAAGGAAATGTGAGGTTTGTAAATGGGACTTTGGGGGGCAATTTTCCCCATTTTTAAAATGTGGGGGCCTGTTTTTGGAGGGGCCTTGTATCGTAAAAATGGCTGATTGCGGGAAACTATGCCCCCCCCGGGCAGGAAACAAAAGGGTATGGTTTTTTGGGGATGAATTTATTATATGGTTTTAAATTTTTTATTTATCACCAGTTGAATTTTATTTGTGGGGTGCCATGAAGGTTATTGTCTTTAATTACCAATAATCCAAATGGAACCCTTTTTGGGAAAAAATCCCTTTTTGCTGTTAAAAACCCATCCCCATTTTTGATAATGCTTTAGAATCCCTGCAGCATAAGAATCAATCATTTAAAAAAATGCCAATCGACAGGGTTTGTACTCCCCTTGTGATGCTTTCAAATTTTTTGGGTTAAAAAAAATACTACTTTTTGTATTGTGTTTTTTGCATTTTCTTTTATCACTGGTGGTGGCATTTGAAGCCCTGCTTTCCCATGGAGTCCCGATTCCCAAAGATATCTTCTATTTTTTCCCCCCAAAATAAATTGAGGGGAAAAAAGAAACACCTATAGGAATGTGTTGGACCCCCAAACATCCTGTATACATAAATATATAGAATTAAACCATCTTTTGGATTTGCAAATTCCAAATTCAAAAAAAGTTGAGGTATTAATATTTTAAATTTCATTAAAATTTTTAAATTGATCATTATAAAGGGAATTATAAATTTTTTTCCAAAAAGGATTAATAATAATATAAAACTAGTATATACATACATACATATATATATATAAATCTTCTGTGCATGTGTATGTGACTAAACTCCTCCTAAATGGCTGGACCAATTTTGATGAAATTTTTTGAGTGGGTTCAAGTGGAGTCGAGAATGGTTTAGATTCACAATTCGGTCAAATATCGCAATTAGTTAAAAATGCCCCAAAAAATTATGTAAGGGCGCATGATTGTTTATAAAAAAAATCATAAGCAATATTCTTCAGGCCACAATTTTGAGCGGCTAACTTCAAGGTGAAGTTGTACTTCTACCACAGATCCCAATGATTCTTTCAGACTCACCTACCCATTCAAATGTTTGCAATTTTCATTTCATTTGGTATTTGCTATGACCATTAATAAGTCACAAGGTCAAACAATGACAATTTGTGGCTTAGATTTAGAAAACCCTTGCTTTTCACATGGCCAATTATATGTTGCATGTCTGAGGTTCGGCAAACCATCGCATTTGTTTGTTTATACCCCTCAAGGATTAACCAAAAACATTGTACATTCAATGGCATTACGAAAAATTTATTTTTTGTGCATTAAAAAAATATACTTGTTAAGAAAATAGCTTGAGTTTTATCTTTTTTACCCTTTAATCAAAACAAGTTTCTATTCAGAATAGGTTCTATATTCAACTTAGTTCATAGTAAATACATACTCACTTGCAATCGATAGGTCAAGTTATGGTAACTGTACATGTGATGATGTCAGGTATTGTAATAACTTTCTTTATAAAAAATTTCATCAAAACGGTCCAGATTGTTACAACTTATTCAAAAAAGTTTGTAATTTTCGGATTTAAGACGTGTGTACAGGACAACGTCTGTCGGGACCGCTAGTATACATATATGTATAATTCAATTCTTAAATTGAAACATTTAAAATACCTCACCAAATTAAAAAAATTATGAATTATATATATGCCACAAACTGTATTACGTTCATTTCAAAACATAAATATGTGAAAAAATTAACTGAAAAAAAATAAGATTTTTGAAACACTATTCAAGTAACTAAAGAAAATAAAACTAGAAGCAAATACAATTAATCCAATTAAATAGAACTAAAGAGATAAACATAACATATTATTTAGTCATTTTGGCACATTTACATTACTCTGACCAAGGTGAAAGTCATACATAGAAGGCCCCAATCTATAATAACTTTACATCCGATAGATAGAATAATAGGATTGTCATATACAACTGAAGGAGAGAAAAATGATTGCTTGGAAGATGAACAATATATTGCTTTGTTTTTATTAAAACATTAATTTTTGAGATCAGAAAAATAGTTATGTTTAAATGTAGTTTTCAGATTTATTTTTCCAATCTTTCAGCTACTTTTGTTAATATTTAAACTTGTTCTTTTTCTAATACTTGAATATTAATATTGACTTAATTAATATTGACTTCTTGAATATTTAAACACACTTAAACCCTTGTTTATAATTCAATTAATATTCTCATTTTTTTTTCTTTGCAATATTTGTTACAAATGTGCATGTAAGAAATTTAATGTTTTTCAATAAATAAATGATATCAATTAGTTGTAACTAGTAGTTCATGTGTGTTCTGAAAATGTATTACATTACTTTTTTAATTTTATAAATAATGTACTTCTTTAAGTAATTTGCTAATTTTATAAAAATTTTCTACCAGTTTAATTAATGAAATGTTGAATTTCATTATATTATAGTATTACTGGGAAAAATTAATAATGAAATCTTAGAAGGTATAAATAGTTTTTTATCCTTACGAGTTTCTTATACAAATTACAAAAGTTCAGAAATTTAAAAAAAGATTTGCTAATTCTCATTATTTATGCATGCATGTGTGAGTGTGTGTAATATAAATCACAAGAAGTATTAATATTTCAGTCATACAAATAATATAATTCCATTCAAGTTGTTTTTATTACAATTCACATAATTCTGATATTACATCATAAAATCGTATTTTAGTCAATCCTGTGGAGATAAATTTCAAAATTGTGTCAAGAAAATGCCCACAGCCAATTTTTTAAATTCAAAACCATTGCAACAAGAAAATAAATAGTGTGTTTATCAGAAAGAGCAATAATGTCACTGATAAGATAATATAGACATAAAAAATAACATTTGCAAATTTTAATAAAATAGTAATTATGGATATTGATGTAATTATTTTCATATATTAATTTAACTCATTATCATTTTTAAAAAAATAATACTCATATTTTTTTAGTTAAATTATACTTAATCTAATATTAAACACTCTTGTTTTCAGTATTGATTGAATTTGCTTATTAATTGCCAAAAATTAATTGATTAGCATATTACAAAAAAGAAATGAAATAATTAGCACAATATTACTCCTTAAGGAATATATTAATTAAAAAATATAATGGGAAACATACCAATTTTATAACCTGGAGGATCAGCAAATATGTGAAAGGGAATGGATAATGGCAGTTCTCCCTTTTGCTGTTTTTCAAGTATTTGTAATTCATAACCTTTTTCTTGGCTTGAATCACTTGCTGAAATTATTACTGCATCCCAAAACAAAGACTGAGTTGGATCCACAGTTTTTCCTAAAGTAAAAAATTCACACTATTAAAAATAAAATACCTTAAAAAATATTTGTTACACAAAACATATTGTATTCCTGAAAACATATATTAGTTCTTTATTTTTAAAGACTAAGCTTGTTTGCATAAATCTAAAAGGAAAAAAAACATGTGTAACAATCAAGAACAATGTTCAGCATGTTTTTATAAAAATTTGAAAATATTTAAAGAGACTGAATATACTTTGACCAGGATTTTGTTCAAAATACATTAAAAATGTAAAACAGTGCACACTTTTTCAACACTATTCTTTTGAAATATTTTTTATGTATTTAAAAAAGTATGGGGTATTTAATATTAAAAACTGAACATGTTAAAAAAGTTTTTTAAAAGTACAGAACCTTTTCTAAGAAAAATTAAATTTAAATTCAAAATTGTCAATCAAGTACATGATTGCTATGATTTGTATAGTAAAAAATAGATTGAAAAACTTATTAGTACATAGTATTATCACAACCTATTGGCAACATTTTATGAAACGAAGCACATGGTTGCCAATTCAGTGCGAACAACAAATAACAAATCAGGGTTGCCAACTTGGCAAATTATAAATAGAGTTGGTGATTGTTGTGATAATATGTAAGTATCAATTTATTTTTATCATAATGTATTATTATCATTAATCAACTTTTGAGGAAAAAACCAAATACCTTCCTTTGAATTCAAGATAAATCAAGAATAATAAAAATGTTATTTTTCTACAGAAGCTAGATGTGGGCTATACTGGCATTGGATCTCATAATTTTGAACCAAATCAAGTGACAAAGATTATACCTGAACTGGCACCCCACAGTCCTCTGGCTTTCATATTACTTCAATTTGTAAACATTGGCCTTGATAGATTTAACATGCATCAGTCCTGCTACATAGTGGGACTTAAATAGTAACAGGACTAATTCTCAAGTTGCCACAAAAAATGGCAAAAAATTCTCAACCATAATTATTAGGTCATCACAGTTGCACCTTAAAACTGAAAAGTAAGATATCAAGATGATTAAAAATGTTGATCAAAATAAAATATTTTATAATTAAAGATAATTGACAATAAATATTTAATCTTTAAAATGGTTATGTTAATTACCAGTATTTTACTGAATTAGTAGTACTATCAGTTGTAATGTAGATAGTTTGCATCAGTTGGAATTGCAAATAATACGTCAAGTTCAAGAGTTCAAAAAAGGGAGCAGAAAGAAGTTTTTGAAACTTGCCTCCTACCTAGATCAGAGGTTTACAAAGTTTTTTTCTTATAGACCCCTTGCAATGTTTTGTGGTTTGGGGTAGACTCCTGCATATGTAATATTGAATTTTTGAAAATGTATAAACTTAAATGTCTTTTTGACAACTGGTATAGAGCTGTTTACTTTAAAAGTTCTAAATTTCTAACTGCAGTGAAGTATAATGTTTCAAAAAACTTTAGAAACCCTTGTGAATTAGATTTAAATTTAATTAATACATAAATTAACTGCTCAACAAAAAAATGTTTATAATGGTAGTAATGAATCTGGTGCTTCAATAACAAATTTTCAACATTTGGCATCAATCTTGTCAGGTTTAACTCTAAATCTCTTCTATTAGTAGTGTCCAATCTATTTCTCTTTCTTTTTTTTTTCTTTTGACGATTGGAAATAAACTGCACTGAAACTCTTTTTCTCTCACTACGAAAAGCAATTAAAATCAAATAGCAGGTATGTCTTTTTAAAGTGAAAATTACTGACGTTGATTTCTAAACTTACTTTAAAATCTCAGTTACTGCCTATTCCATTCAGTTCTTCTTGTAACATACTTTTTTTTTCAATCTGACCATATGAATCCATTGCCTACTATGATAATTATCATAGTCAAAGCATTCTCAAACCTAGTTTCAAAGTCTGAATAAACGGTTTTAAATGTTCAACGCAGGTTAAAGTGCCATTTTTCTGTGATCAATTGAGAAACTGACAAAATTTGCAATGTCTAATATTATACCCCTTTAGCTTAATTCTAAAAAGAAACACTAAAATGATGGTCCTTGTTTTAATAAAACTTATGCTGTCCCCTTGTCATTGAAAATTAACCTCATTAAATAATTAAGTAAATAAATTGCTTAAATAGGTAAAATCTGGTTTCCACTTGATTAAATTTTCTTTTAAAATTAAAGCTACAATCTGGTTTATGACAACCGCTATCATAAACCCCCATAACTCATGGATCCAATTCCCAAATTATTTTTTCTTTGGCATGAAC
The DNA here is from genome assembly GCA_019973955.1 of Trichonephila inaurata madagascariensis. NCBI lineage: Eukaryota > Metazoa > Arthropoda > Arachnida > Araneae > Nephilidae > Trichonephila > Trichonephila inaurata. Next base: position 2,873 of record BMAV01010151.1, on the reverse strand, counting down.
CCCTTGCAGGTTGTCATAGACTCCTGGGGTCAATATACACCACTTTGGGAATCACTGATCTGGATACTTGAAATGCATTTAAAAAATTTATGGTATTAATTAAGCTGATACAGATATTTTTCAATAAGGTTGCATCACTTTTTTGAGGTTAAGCTGTTAAATGTGACTTGGACATATGATTTAAACTAACTATCAACTAGTTCAAAGACAAACACTTATGCTGCACTTGAGACAATTGGGTTGAAAATGAGTTATTTCTCTGGCCATTTATTACACCTTTTTATTCCAGTCTTTGCCAGTAGTGATTCACAAAAGAGTAAGTCACAGCAAATTTTTTATGTTGCGATGCTTAAGTTTATTTAACACTTGTGCCATAATCATTTTTATACCACATGATTTATTGTCAATTTATGCGCAAAGAGTCATAGTTCGATTCAAGCAATTTTTGTTTAAGGTAATATATGACCAATAGTTCTACAGTAAAACATGTTACTATCTAATGTTCTATTTCCTCATTAATAAAAGGGTTTTTTTTTTTGCAATAAATTTTTTCATTTCTTTTCTACATATTTCATATAATCCAGCTTCAACACCCGTCTTTGTTTACCCAAACACCCCAAATAATAAAAATATATAACAACAATTTTGACTAAAAGCAGATGAGGGAGGAAATCTTGAAGCTCTTGCAAGAAAGTTTAGAAGATTTATTATACAACGTTGCTGCCCTGAATAACTTCCACACTTCATTTTACTCTGTGTTTTCAAGTTGTTTAAATTTTGTTAAACAACCCAAAATCTTTTTTCTTCAGCTTTTAAAAGGAATTATACTACATGATTGTGTTTTATTAATACTGTCTTTAAAAGTTGAATTTTATCGGCCCTTAGTGTAAAAATCATTCCACACAAAGCCCCAGCCATGTTTTTGGTGAATGCTTAAAAAATACAACAAAAATCCCATCTAATCACTTTTACTTCCCTTTCCAAATTAGGACAAGGATTGCCTAAAGATGTGTTACTACTTGTTTAAATAGTTAACAAAAGGTAAAGGTTTCATAAATCTCATTTTGTTGGGGCCATGGTTTGGGGTAAACCAGTTTCCCTTTTCAAAGATTTTTTTTTTTTTGGCTTCCACCACCGGTTTCTGACAAAAATAAGTAAATTCAGTATCCTAACATTCTTTGCCAAGACCATTTCCCTCACAACAAATATTTGTCAATACCTATGGCCACCAAAACCTATACTTTACAGCCAGAAATGGATTTTGAAAACTTTGAGCCTTAGCCGAGACCATCAATGTCAACTGATGATGATAATTATTCAGCTAATTTAGTTCATCACCAACCTCAACTAATTACTCAGTCAGAATTTAATGATCTTGTCAGGGATTTTTGGAATTACCTAAGAATAAATCTCAACTTTTTGGATCTCAACTTCAGCAGTAGAATCTCTCATATAAGGACATAAGTCTTCTCTTTTAAAGCCAGACACTCAACCCTGAAATTGCTTTCTTTTGGAAGATGATGGCACAGTATTCTGACTGAATTCAAATGAATTGATGATATGACTGAAGATACCATGTAACCCATACGAATAGAGACTCTTATAGACTCATCAAAGCCAAGCTTTAACTTTATCCTGTTGGTTAATGGGAATGATTTTCCATAAGACCCAGTTGCATACTCTAGAGATATGAATGAGACCTATTATGCAAAACACTAAGCATGGAAGTTATTCAGAGCAGCAACATTGCACAGTGAATCTTCCTAGCTTTCTTGAAGGCTTCAATACCTTTACCCACTTTTTGTTAGAATTGCTGAATTATATTTTTATTACTTGAGGTGCTTGGGTGAAGTATAAGGAGCTGGAAACTATAATACATAGAAAATAAGAGAAAAAAAATGTCAATAAGCAAATAGAAAAACTGATTATTTTCATTGTTTTTTATTTTTATTTTGGGGGAAATATTCCTCTCCTCCTTGTATATTCATGCTTGAGATATTTTCACCAGTGTAGCCCCTCAGAAGACATTCAATGGTTACAATAATCACTTTCCTTTTTCCAAATCAAATTCACAGACATAAAAATCACCAACAGTGAAAACGATGAGAGAGGGTCCCAAGAAAATGATGAGAGGTAGGCCAAATAAAAATCATATTCAAATTTATGAGGTCATTTTATATAAAAATCAGCAAAAATAATATCAGACCTTAAAGAAAAATTTAATTTTTTTTTTTTTTTACACAGAGGTATGTTTAGGTGCTTTCAATCTGATCAAACTAAATTGCAATCTGTAAAATGGAAAGCACTAAACCCAATTATCAACAGCTAGTGTTACAGAAATATGTTAATATAAAAACAGTGGCAAGTGTTTAATGTAAAAGAAAAATTTTATTGTTTTTGATTTAATTAACACTGGATGGGGTAAACAGAAGCTACAATAAAAGAATCTCATACTTAAAACCAAGAAATAAAAACACTATCTATATCAATATATCTCTCACTCTCATTTACTATAACTTACACAACATTTATGAAATAAATTTTGTTTAATATGTAGTGGTTCCCACTGCTCCATAAAATGTGCTGGTGAGAGATCATGACTTGAATCCATTTCTCAATCAAGAGGTTTATAATTCTGTGAACAAGCGATGTTACTTTTTATTAAATCTCTCTCAGGCAATTAATTTAATTCCAAAATTTAAAAATCATTTAAATATGCTTCCTAATAATAATACAAATCATTACCATATTACCATTACAAATGATTCATTATATTTCCTTAAAAATTACACAATTTAGTAGTTTTGAAGTTCAGAAGTGTGAAGCACAATAGTATGCATGTATTAACCCATAGCGGGGGTTTGTACACCCCC
>BMAV01010150.1:0-48415 GCA_019973955.1 Trichonephila inaurata madagascariensis | reverse complement strand
CCCAGATTCAAGGAATGATACTACAAAGAAAAAATACCAATCTGCAGCCCCATTAGCGAAAAAAAGTTCCAAAAAAGTTAGAATGATTGTCAACAGATAGTACTTCTAACTGGGATAAATACAAATAATTTACATTGGGTTCGTTTGGCCATACACGTCGTGGCGTGCCTTCGCACCCACCTAATTCCTTTTAACTGGAACCAACCGGCGAGCAAGAGAAGTGAACTGATATGAACGGACTCTCACGCTAACTTCTCACGCTGACTCGCACGAGGAAAGACGTGCTTTTCCCTTTATTCAATTTCCCTGTTTCAACCTAAGTAATTAGTAATTTTTATAATATTTTATAATTCTGTAAATTAAAAAATATGTTTTACCTTTTTTATCATTCATTTTATTTTTTTAAATGGCGTGTAATAAACTTTAAATAGAATCTCACTTCATGCTATAATTGGTCACCTGAACACCCAGATCATTTTAAAGATAACGTTAAGTTTTTAATTTTCTAATTTTAATCTCATCCTCGGATCCTTCCCACCATCAATTTATGACCATTTAATGCCTGAGCTGTCGCTGGAAAAACAGTAAGTTTTTATACTTTTCTTTTTCATTTATGTGTGCTGTATGTTTTTCAAAAAATTTCTGTTGCACTCATGTTTAACATACGCCGAATAAAAATTTTCAAAACTGTTTGCCCATTTCGCGAAGAAATAATTTTTTGTGTATCGCATGCATGTAAGATCTTTATTCGTGTTTTCATATAAGTTGTGCTGGCTTGCTTGGGAAAAGCAGGTTTCAAAACGATTCACATCTACATTTAAAACAAAATATCGTGTCATATAGCTTGTGTTCTTTCTGTATAAGAGATAGCTTCCTTTTCCGGCGCGATAGGTCGGTGGCCATTTTGAAATATTACCTGCTTGGGTCCTTCGATTTTAAATTGTTCATATTCATAGTAAATAAACGTGCTGTTTTTGAAAATACGTCTGTTGGCAAAGCTACAACAACATTTCACCTTTTACCACAACTATCACACAACCCCTTTTTTTTCTCAATCACCGAATTAACCCCTTAAATAAAATTACAAAAGTTTGAGTTATAATTTCTATCGTGTGGTCATGAGCACAAACATTTTTTAATTTTCTTATCGCTTCTTAATTACTACTAATGCAAAAATACTTTGAAATGTTAATGAAAGAACCAGCTTGGCCGCCTGTTTTATTCTCTTAAAATTTTTCATTTGTAATAATTTTGTAAATTTCCCAAAGCCCTTTAAAAAACCTTCTAATGGTAAAAAATGGGAAAAATGGTGTCAAGTTCAATAAAACTGCTACTAGAAGTCCAAAATGACCCATGAATCAAACCATACATTAAAAAAACAGAACGAAATACAAATGTATTGTTTGTGCGAAAATAGTGTCAATGTCAGAATATTTCACTCTGTGAAATAAACAGTCTAAAAATTAAATCAATACTACCAAGCACCCTTACCGAAAACTGGATATTTTGGGTACATAAAAACTTCTGGTTACTGAAGTTTTACAAAACGAGTAACAACAAAACAAAACAAGATATAAGTACCACTTTTTAAACCTAACGATTTCATGTATATATACTTCCATGCTCGAAGCGTTTTGACGGTTGGTGGCTAGATAGATCCAGCCATAATATCTGACAAACAGAATACAAGATTCTCGCCCAGACATTCATCAGAAACTCCCAGACCAGGAAATATCTGGCCGTCAACCGACTTTTGCATTTCTAAATTTGCTTGTTTGAATTTTATTTTTACCAAGAGGGTGAGATGAAAAATTTTTTTCCATTTAATCATTATTTATTCGAAACGATATTTATTTTTTATTTCTATTTCCCTCATAATACTACTAAAGCAAAAAGATTCCCGCATTTTCTTCGAAAATTGTACACTTCTAAGATCCACGTAACATGAAAATTCTTTAAAACCTAATTTAGGTGTTAGAAAAGCAACACCCAAACTCATTGGAACAGCTACTAGGTGTCTCGAAAATAACCGACCATTTGAAAAAACAATTAAAAAGGCGATATTTGAGGGATTGCTTCATTTTGCACTGCTAACCAGTAAATTTCTTTTTTCCCCCTTGTTCGAAAGAACTCACCTAGATCCCACATCGTCAGAGCTCAGTGCCTCCTCTGGGGTAGAAACGGGCGTCAAATTTACTTGCGGCGATTGGTATCTCTATATGGTGCCGCATAAAAGTAATACCAGTTCAAGGGAATGTACTAGGTCTACAAAGTAAAAAAACCAATCGGCAACCTCATTAGATAAAAAAGTTCCAAAAATGTTAGAATGATTGTCAACAGATTGTACTTCTAACTGGGATAAATAAAATAATTTACCTTGGTTCGTTTTTGGCCACACATCAGTTCTGCCCTTGGTTTTGAAAAAAATGGTTTGTTTGAGGAAAATCGTGGAAAGAAAAATTCGTTAAAAAATTCCTCTGCATATCTGTTTTTTTATTTTTTTATTTTTGTGAATATAATTTGCTTTAGAATAAATTTAACGAGAGCGCTTAGTTTTTATTTTATTAACACCATTTTAAAAAAAAATTTTATTTCTGCTTTTGAAGCGATCAAGAACTCTTAAAATCAATAACACTCTTCTGGGTTACACAGATAAATTATAACTATTAAATAGTTACACGTTTTGTGACTTTTGTCTTCGATATGTTTCTATTTTCAATTTTATTATGAGTCACTTTCTATTTTACAAGCTTTCTTTTAATTTTGCAATGTACTTTTGTTCTGGAATCTTGAAACTCAATTTTGAAGATGATGTATTAAGCATTGAGCTAATTTTTATACACGTTTTATAGAGAATATGTGTTTTAAACCTTTTATATTCCGATATGAAATTATTAAAACATTTAATTAAAACTTAAAATGGTTTTTATTCTATTTTACTTTATTCTGCTGTTCTTATTGGTTAAATTAAACAAGTGCCAGTTTTGAAAATTTAAAACCTCATTTTTACAGACTTTTTGTTATGTTCCATCAATGGGTTCGCAAGCCCCGACTTAATATACGTTATTATTTTTAAAATTCAATTCAATACAATTGCAGAAGAAGCTTTTTCTAACATGTTACTTTAAGTCTTTTAAACGTTTAAGTATGTTCTGTTTGAAAAGACTTACTAGAATTTTAATAATTAAAGATAAAACGGGTTTTTACTAAAGGTGCCCAAAATGGGACGAAACAATTACAGCTTTCTTTGAGGGTGAAGTCTTAGGCTCCCTTTACCCCAAACGATTCCGATTCATCACCTAAACTTGTTGATGGACCAAGATTGGGGCCAAATTTTAAAAAAAAGCAAAGATTGCTTCTTTCAAAAAAAATTAACCCTATTCCCCTTTAGGTGAGGAATTCGGATTTTTATAAAAAGGGGGGGTTTATTTTTTAAAAAAAAAAGCGAATTCAAAACAAATTGTTTATTTTTATTTTTTTATTTTATTAGGATTTTTTAAAAAGTTTTATTAAAAAAAACTATTTAAAAATGTTAAGAAAGGGAATTTCCCCAGAGGTTAGATTAAGTTTTTTTTTATGCCAATTGTTTTATATTTTTTAGTATTCATAGTATTTTATTTCATTATAAAACTAACTCTAGTTCTTGTCGCCGAGTTTTAGGCGTATTTTACCCCCCGCATCTTGACAAATAATAAAATTAATTTTTGCATGTATTATTGTATTTTTTTTAAAAATTTTAAAAACCTTTTCATCATTTTTTAATACTTTAAAAAAAAATTTGGGTGGGGGGGGGTTTTTCTGAGGGATGTTTGAAATAGCTTCATAGATCAATTTTGATAAATTTATTTAATTTTGGAACAAAAAAAAAATATTTATAAGAATGCTAAAATAAAAAAAAAACACCGATTTGTCGATAATTTTAATTTTTGAAAATTCCCATTTTATCAAAAAAAGATCCAAATTTTGTTGTATGAAACGAACAAAATGTAAATGGCTTTAAAAATTTTTTTAATTCATTAATGTATTAAAACCCCTTTTAGTTAATATAAAAATAGTTGTTATATGCTACAAAAAACTGTATATAAAAAAATTTAAAAAGCGTTTTAAAAAAATTAATTTAATTTGTAAAAATAATTCATTTAAATATAATTACATTTCATATTTATTATTTTTTACTACTTTTCAGACTATAATTACACTTGATACTACCATACTTATATTTTTTTTATTATTTCAATTTTAAATAAATGAAAAGGTCAGTTTTGAAATTAGTTCTTAAACGTGAATGTCTTAAAAAAGCACCATGTTCGACAGCAAAGATGGAAAGTGATTCAACCGTGTCGGTTGAAAGGGAAAACCCCTGTTCATTCAGAATCGCTGTGAATTGGCAAGATCGCTACAAACAGGAATCATTTGGGGTGTGGGGCCTTCGTATTATTCTTTTGTTCGAAAGGGGCTATTTCTCTCTCTATCTGGGGGGATTGCCCTTTTCCTTCCGAAACCAGAAGGTATGCTGTCCAGCATCCGTCGCCCTCTTCCCCAAAATTTAATGTTAAAAAAAAAGGGCATTTCAAATTAGTCGGGTTTTAATTGCTTTCACGCTAAATGAACATTCTATGGGGTTTAAAATCTATGTGCCTTTTCATATAAAAAGTGCTCTTTCTTGGAAAAAGGTTTCAAAACTGATTCAAGTCTCATTTAAAACAAAAATATCGGCAAAAATATATCCTTTAGTTTTAGAAATTTTTAACAAATCCTTTAAGTTTCAATTTAAATTCAGTTAGACTAAATGTACATAGTATAATATAATTATTGCATAAGATTATAATTTCATTAACAATATTGCAGTAGCTACTTTTTGTGAATCGGAATAGCAATGAACAAATAGTTTTTTTTTATCACAGTCTTAAAATTTCTTTTTTTCTAAAAGAAAAATTTAAAAAATTGAAAATAAAAAATAAAAAAAATTTAAATATACATTCATTTAAATAATGTTAATTAAATAAATTTAAATAGAAGAAAAATATAATTAAGAAAACCTACATTCGCGAGCGATACATTACAAAACTCCCCCCAAGACAAAAGAGCTAGTATAAGCTAGAGGTTATGTGATATAAATCTTCACGATTCGTCCGTTTTAAGATTTGCAGTCTAGGTCCTATTATCTTCCCAATCAATTACCTGTCTTTATATCCCATACATAGAGATTTATTTATGAATTAAATTAAATATTGTGCTTTAAATTACAACCAAAATTCACATGAAGGATCCGATCTCCTGTGAGCGAAGTTCTTATGAATTTAAATAGGAATTTAAAACTGATTTTTCAAAGACAACTCAAAACCCTTAGTTGATTTCACAAAATCAAAATTCAATTTAATTATGTCCAAATAATCCAAATGAAAGCACCAAAAAGAACACGAGAATACGCTTGACATTGTTTTGTTTATACATGTTTAAACAAAATTTTGAATCTAAGAATTTATAATCTATTTCAGCTACCATAAAAGCTATTGTTTTCTTTTTTAGCATACAATTGAATTCAAATATACAACTGTATATTCCGAACAAAAAATATTACTTTATGATTACAGACATGTAAATAAACCATTTTATAGGACAAAACTATCCCTGTAAAGTGTTTCCACCCTTCACCAGGAGGCGCACTGTGTACCCTCTGAAAGAATGTGTTCTTTATGTGTAGAATAGAGATAGAGCTTCTCGGCACTGGCTTTTGATAGGTCGGTGGCCATTTGAAATATTACCTGTGTGGGTCATTCGATTTTTAAATTTTCATATTCATAGTAAATAAACGTGTTTGTTTTAGAAAATACATTTGTTGGTGAGCTTCTGGCAAGCAACGTACACCTTTACCACAACGTATCACACACACACAATCCCCCTTTTTATTCACCGAACTAATCCTTTAAATAAAATTACAAAATTTGAAGTTATAACTTCTACCATGTGGTCATAAGCACAAACAGTTTTTTTTTTAAATTTTCTTATCGCTTTTTAATTACTACTAAAGCAAAATTGCTTTGAAATGTTAATGAAGGAACCAGCTTTACCGACTGTTTTATTCTCTTAAAATCTTACATTTGTAATAATTTTGTAAACATCAAAAGTACTTAAAAACCTTGCTAATGGTATAAATGGAAAGAAATGGTGTCAAATTCAATGAAACGGCTACTTAAAGTCCCAAAAATGACCCAAGAATCAAAACATACGTTTAAAAAAAAAACGAAATAGAAATGTATTGTTTCTACGAAAAAAATGGGGTCAATGTGCACAATCTTTCACTCTGTGAAATAAACAGTCTAAAATTAAATTAATACTACCAAGCCCCCTTCGCGAATACCTGGATATTTTGGAGTACATAAAAATTTCATGGTTCAATCAAGTCTTACAAAACGAATAAAAACAAAACAAGATATAAGTACCACTCTTTTAGAACTAACGAATTTTTGTAGTATATATACTTCCACGCGTACAAATTGAATTCGCAGCGATGGGCTAAGATGGGTGGCGTAATATTTGACAAACAGAATACATAATTGTCGCTCAGACATTCATCAAGAAAATTACCAGACCATGAAATATCTGGCCATCAGCCGACTTTTTGCATTTAAAATTTACTTGTTTTGATTTCATTTCCAGCAAAAGAAGGAAGAGTGAGAAGAAAATTATTTTCCACTTAATCATTATTTATTCAGGAAACATTTTTATTTTAATTCTATTTTATTATGAATACTACTGTAAAACAAGTCAATTCACCCTGCGTTTTTCTTCGAAAATTGTACACTCGTAAGATCCATGTAAATTTGAAAATTCCTTAAAAAACCTAATTACAGGTGTTAGAAAAAGCAACACCCAAACTCATTGGAACAGCTACTAGGTGTCGCAAAAATAACCGACCATTTTGAAAAATCAAATTAAAAAGTTGATATTTTGTGGGGATTCCTTCATTTTTGCACTAACTGGCAAGTAAATTTCTTTCCTCGCCTAGTTCGAGAAAGAACTCACCTAGATCCGCATCATCAGGCTCAGTGCCTCATTTTGAGGGGAGAAAAACGGGGCGTCAATTTGCCTGCCGTTGATTGGTATCTCCTATACTGGTGCCGCACTAAAAGTGATACAGATTCAAGGGAATGTACTAGGTCATACAAAAGTAAAAATATCACCTGCAGCCGTGAAAAAGTTCCAAAAGTTAGAATGATTGTCAACAGATAGTACATCTAACTGGAATAAGCCACAAACAATTTATATTGGGTTCCGTTTGGCCATACACGTCGTGGCGTGCCTTCGCACCCACCAAATTCCTTTAACTGGAACCAACTTGCAAGCAAGAGAAGTGAACTGATATGAATGGTGTCTCACGCTAACTTCTCACCTAACTTCTCACGCTGAGCTCGCACGTGGAAGACGTGCTTTCCGTTTATTCAATTTCCCTGTTTCAACCCCTAAGTAATTAGTATTTTATAATATTTTATAATTTTTAAGTTAAAAAATAATAGTTTTAAAAAGCTTATCATTCATTTTGTTTTGTTTTTTAAATGGCGTGTAATAAACTTTAATCAGATTTTCACTTCATGCTATAATTGGTCACCTGAACACGCGTAGAACACAACCCGTTAATACCAGATCATTTTAAAAGATAACGTTAACTTTTAATTTTTCTAATTTTAATATATAATCCTCGGATCCTTCCACCATCAATTTATAGGCATTTAATGCCTAGGCTGTCGCTGGAAAAACGGTAGGATTTTTATACTTTACTTTTTCATTATGTATTGCTGTATGTTTGTTTATTTTTTTAAATTTCTGTTTTACTCATTTTTAACATACGGCAAATAACTTTTTTTCAAAAACTGTTTTACTTACATTTCGCGAAAAATAATTTTTGTATATCGCATGCATTAAGATCTTTATTTCCTGTTTTCATATAAAATTGTGCTGGCTTGTTTGGGAAAAGCGGTTTCCATGATTCATACATTTAAAAACAAATATTGTGTCATATATAGCTTGTGAACCTTTACATTGTATAAGAGAGATAGCTTTTCGGTTTCCGGCGCGATAGGTCGGTGGCCATTTTCAGAAATATTAACTGCTTGGGTCCTTCGATTTTAAGTTGTTCATATTCATAGTAGAATAAACGTGATGTTTTTGAAAATACGTCTGTTGGCGAGCTACAGCAACATTTCACCTTTTACCACAACGTATCACACAATCCCTTTTTTTTTCTCAGTCACCGAATTTTAACCCCTTAGTAAATTTTAAGAATTTGAAGTTATAATTTCTATCGGTAGGTCATGAGCACAAACATTTTTGGTACCTTATCGCTTCTTAATTACTACTAATGCAAAAATGCTTGAAATGTTAATAAGAAAAGAACCTGCTTGGCCCGCCTGTTTTATTCTCTTAAAATTTTTTCATTTTGTATTAATTTTGTAATTTTCAAAATCCCTTTAAAACGCTTCCTAATGTTTATAAATGGGAAGAAATGGTGTCCAAAGTTCAATGAAACTGCTACTAGAAGTCCAAAATGACCCATGAATCAAACCATACATTAAAAACAGAATGAAATACAAATGTATTGCTTGTACGAAAATGTGTGTCAATGTGCACAATATTTCCATGAAATAAACAAACAGTCTAAATTGAATCAAGCGCACACGACAACCTTACCGAATACCTTGAGAGAGATGTGCGGTGCATAAAATTTCATGGTTCACTGTGAAGTTTTTACGAAACAAGTAACAATAAAACAAAACAAGATAAAGTACCGCTTTTAAACCTAACGAATTTTCGATGTATATATACTTCCATGCGTGCGGAAGCGTGTTGACGGTTGGTGGCTAGATAGATCGAGCCATAATATCGACAAACAGAATACAAGATTCTCACCCAGACATTCGTAAAAGGAAACTCCAGACCAAGGACATATCTAGCGTCAGCCTACTTTTTGCATTTCTAATTTGCTTGTTTGATTTCATTTTCGCGAGGAGTGGGGATGAAAATTATTTTCCATTTAATCATTATTTATTCCGAAACGATATTTATTTTTTATTTTATTTTATCATGTATACTACTAAAGCAAAAAACAAATTCCTTTTGCTTTTTGCTGAAAATTTTTGCACTTGTAGATCACTTGCATAAACTGGAAAATTCTTTTAAAAACCTAATTAAGCTGGTCAATTTACATAAAAGCATCACCCAAACTCATTGGAACAGCTATTAGGTATACCAAAAATAACTGACCATTTGAAAAATCAATTAAAAAGTTGATATTTGTAGGGATTCCTTCATTTTGCACTGCTAACCAGTAAATTTCTTTTTCTCGCCGGATTCGAAGAACTCACCCTAGATCCGCATGGGTCAGAGCTCAGTGCCTCATTCTGGGAAAAAGCGGAATGGGGTATTTGCGGGGATTGGTATCTCCTACGCAGGTTCCGCACTACGTGTGATGCAGCTTCAAAGATGCAGCCACCACTTTAGGTCTACAAAAGTTAAAAAATACCAATTTGGCTATACAGAAAAATTCTAAAAGTTGAAAGGAATGTCAACAGATAGTACTTCTAACTGGGATAAACCTAAAATATTTTGTTAGGTTCAGTTTTGGCCATACGTCAGGATTACCCTTGGTTTTGAAAAATGGTTTGAGGAGGAGGAGGAGAAGAAAATCGTAGAGAGAAAAATTCATTAAAAAATTCCTTTGCATATCTATTTTGTTTTTACTTTTTGTGAATATAATTTGCTTTAAGATTAAATTTAACGAGAAGGCAGCAGAGTGTTTTTATTTTTTATAACACTATTAAAAATTTTTATCTCTGCTTTTTTATGAGAGTGATAGGGGCTTTTAAAGATAAATAACGCAGTATTATGGGTTTGACAGATAAATGTATAACTATGTAAATAGTTAAACGTTTTGTGACTTTTTATTGTCTTATGATATGTTGCTCTTTTCTGTACATTATGTTTGACTTTCTATTTGACAAGCTTTTATTAAATTTATAATGTAATTTGTTCTCGGGTGGAATCTTTCAACTCAATTTTGAAGTGTGTACCTGAAGGTCTAATGGAAGATGAGTATTACAAACTTTTCATATTTTTCTACAATATAATCAAATTTTTTAGGTACGTCTCATTCTCTTAAAATAAACAGTATTTAGATATATATATTAAAAAAAATTTTATGCTCATCTTTTTATTTTAATGTTGTCGTTTTCTTTATTCCAGTAAATAATGCGCACCCGTAAATTTCGATTTTATTTTTTACGTTAAAAAGTGCGTGTTATACCCAGGAATATACAATTTATTTTACGCCACAATTTATTTATTGCATCGTGACTATTGTAACTAGTACGGATTTATTTACTTTGAACCTCATTACTAGTAAATTTATCAGGAAACAAAGTACCTCTTAAAAATAATAATATAAGTCTTGATTAAAAATGATTACTGAATGCTCTGGAATTTTTGTATAAGCAATTGATTTTGCCTAACCTATTACATATTAATATTAAATTAGTATGCTATTAAAATTTTTTTTAAATATTTTTACCATCTGTATTATAATGGAGGAAATTAATGAAATTCGGAATACATGATTTGAATAAACGTTTTTCTTTTTTAAATAATTACAAGGAATCGAACGGCATTAATTTCCGTTTTGGTCACTTAAAGAGAACGAAAACCTGAGTTAGTACTTTGATCTTCTAACTTCGTCACCACCCGTTTTGAGAACTTCTAAGCCCAGTTCAACTTAAATCTAAGCTGTTTTTATTGTGTACAACAGTCCTTTAACAGAATCACTATCTAACTTAAGACATGCAGTTCTCATAAACCTAGCTACAACGGCTCTATGTAATACTTGGAAAAAGAAATAAAAATGATAGATTATTAGTTATGCTATAAAAATCTACTCTAAAACAAAAATAAACAAACTGCAATAAGCATTTAGGAAGGTATATAAAAATATACAGAAATAGAGAATTTCTGGAAAATAACTGAATGCAGAGAAACAGAAAATTACGGGGAAGAAAAAGAAAATTCAAAATAATTGAGTAGTCAATAGATAAATATAGAAATATTTGTCACAGATTTTGCAATAAAATGTTACATGCGGAAATATATTACTGCTTTCATTTATTCTAAAAATAGATCAGATACAAAAATGTTCATGACAATCAGATCGATTAGGCTGATCAAAAGAAACGTATTTCTTTAAAAAATATAGCGACAAAAATTAGAAATTTCAACTTTAAATAAAATAAAACGTATTCATTATAGTTCTTGGACAGATTTTTAGTCACGAATCTCTATTGCTACTTTTATTAATGACACTTATTTTTGTCACATGTTCAACCTCATAGTAATTTGTAACGTCGTCAGTCATTAGTACACAAGAAAATTTGTCACAGCCATATTTAAAAAATTTAAATAGTATTTAATAGATTCAAAAATATTCATTAAATAGGCCAAAGCCGGGCGGACAGTCTTTATCACTCGAGGTCAATCCTTATTCCGCAAGGCACTCGACAATCCCTTGCTTTTCCGGGCTCCTCTCTAGTTTTCTCCATGGTTCTCTGTTTCCATTCCGGGCTAAGTCCGTCTCACTCCAGGGCTCTATCTCCAAGCTTCTTCCCTCTCCGTTCGTTCAAGTCTTTCTCTTCTCAGTTTTCTCTCCGTCCGTTTCTCAAAATTCATCCCTTTTAAAACACCAGGGGCGGGTCCACCACACGCCCCTCGTTTTCCTCATTGGCAGGTCAAAAAAGAAAAAGGTCTGCCCTCGTCTTCCTCATTGGCAGGTCAAAGAAAAGGTCTGCCCTCGTCCCTGGGCCACTTTGGTCTCTCATTTACGCGGCAAACACAAACACATTCCCCGTCCGTCTGGAATCCAAGAGCGCCATAATTCTCATCTATTCATCTCACACCTGGGCCTCACAGCCCCACTCTCTATGCACCGACGTGCATACAGGCCTCGCCTATTCAAGACCCTCACACAGGAATGCCCATTGTCACCTGCACTCCCTAGCCATTGTAAATTCCAGACCAGATGTCCGCGCTTGACCGAGGCCAGACAACAAACAATGACCCCATGGCCACCTGCACTTGTCACCCAACAGCTGTTTGGGGATGAATAGATATAGTGACTTCAGAAGAATTGACAGGGAGGGGTTCACCCCCAATCGAAGACGTCACAAATTGTACATGGTTTCAGTATGAATTACTGAGGCATAACTTTCTTTTGTGTTATTTTGTTTATACTAATTACATGATTTATATTTCAAACACAAGATATAACTTTGACGGAATTAAATACAACTCATTGCTTGACTTTTAATTTGATCTTTTTATTGGTATTCCACTTTAAACAGGAGGTAAGTTTCACTTTAAAAGAAACACAGTTGCGGAATGGCCAAGGGAACCCAGTTCTGCCAAAAAGTGTAAAACTGCATGAGTTAGTTCACATGGAAACAATCACCCCTTTATATTCCTGTAATGCGCCTGTATGTATACACACAAGAAGTTTACAGACAAGTTTCAATAGAATTTGTTTAAAAAGGAATTACTTGGCTTTCTTACATTGATAACATAGTTTAGAAATTATAAGAGGCTACATATCTTAAAAGTACAAAAAAGACTAAAAAATTATTTTGGAAAACTAACTCAGATTATACATTTATGTGATACAGATTATACACCCCCTCCCATTTCCTCTCTCTCTCTCTATTAATTTTTTTTCTCTCCTTTTTCCCCTTCTAACTACTTTATATGAATGAGCTACAATATGAGAAAAAAGGGAGTTCCTTTTGGAGTACCTCTTTATTAATAATAGAGTACAAAGAATTTCTTTACAATTTCCTCTCCTCTCTCTATTTATATTTTTTTCTCCTTTTCCCCCTTCTAACTACTTTATATGAATGAGCTACAATATGAGAAAAAGGGAGTTCCTTTTGGAGTACCTCTTTATTAATAATAGAGTACAAAGAATTTCTTTTACAATTTCCTCTCCTCTCTCTATTAATATTTTTTCTCCTTTTTCCCCTTCTAACTACTTTATATGAATGAGCTACAATATGAGAAAAAAGGGAGTTCCTTTTGGAGTAACTCTTTATTAATAATAGAGTACAAAGAATTTCTTTTACAATTTCCTCTCCTCTATCTCTATTTATATTTTTTTCTCCTTTTTCCCCTTCTAACTACTTTATATGAATGAGCTACAATATGAGAAAAAAGGGAGTTCCTTTTGGAGTACCTCTTTATTAATAATAGAGTACAAAGAATTTCTTTTACAATTTCCTCTCCTCTCTCTCTATTTATATTTTTTTCTCCTTTTTTCCCCTTCTAACTACTTTATATGAATGAGCTACAGTATGAGAAGGAAGGAAGTTCCTTTTGGGGAGTACATCTTTATTAATAATAGAGTACAAAGAATTTCTTTTACAATTTTTAAATGGAAAGACAAAATGAAATTATTTAATTAGAGAACATAAAAATACGTCACAGTTATCGTCTTCAAAAGAATGGCTAAGACAATTGGGGGTAGTTTTAATTTAAAACGATACAAATAAGAAATAAAAGGGCCATGGTTACTCACACACAGGAAATGTTTAATGTGACTTGAATGTGGACAAGTATCTAAATTGAGAATGGGTAAGTAAAATTTCCCACTAAGCCACTATAAGTGTTTACCAAGAAATATCACACAACCCTCGTTTTATCTTTATTTTAATGACATAAAAGTGAACGATGGAAACTCCCACCTATACACCATTGGTAACAGAAACCTTAACATAATACAATCCTAAATATCATTAAAGAAGTACTTTTCTTAGCCTTCAGCTAGAAAATATTACAAATTTCTCGACAGATAAAAAGTTTCTTCTTTTTTAAATTAAGAAGCACAGATTTATTGTTAGAGCCCCTTTAAAAAGAACTGTCGCTATTTTATAGGCTTTAGTTTTCGTTTCAGATTTATGGGCAATAGCTATTGTCATGAACCTCTGTAAAATGACGACACTGGTGTTGGTACCCAACTAGCCAAACTTCCACACCATGCCAATGCGAGAAATTTGAGTCTTGACAGATTTAATGAGTATCAGCTTCTCTACATGGAGGGCCTTCAGCGACAAAGGGACTCGAACTCACGATTCGACTTTGACAGCCTTTAGTTCGTTTCCTCGATTACTTCACTACCTTTGCCTACAATTTATTGAGGGTTCAGAAAGAAGAGACTGATATATATACATCATTCTTTTGATGTTGCCCGAATCATTTGGTTCAAGTTAAAATTAGATTTGAAGAAAATTCTCTCCCTAGACATAAAAAGTGAACTGCAATTTTGATATTTTTTGAAGAAATTATAAATAGAAAATACTTTGAACTTTTTTTATTTGTTTATTCTTGAAGAGTTGAATTATACAGAGTTTTAAATTCTTCATAGGCATGTAATTATTTCAATTTGCCCCAAATCAAATGAAGTTGTTACGTTTGATAATGACATTTTTTTTTTCAAACGAGGAATGAGTGTGTCTGTTTTTATGGCAAAATCCATGAAAAGTAACTTTATGGTTTTAATAAATAATTAAGACATTCCTGACATTATATTTTGTTTACGTTTACTTACTGTAAAAGAAAAAATAATAATCCCGTTTTTCTCTTTTTTAAATGACTTTCATGTGCCTGATTCATAGCTTAAGAATACCTGTATTTAGTTATAATTTTCAATGCCTACTATTAGCTCACACTGTCTCTCTCTCTATAAATATTTATTTATTTATATATTTGTATATTTATTTATTTATCTTGGTGGAATTTTCAATCGTTAATAAAATACATTTTAAAGCGCTGAATTGAGCTGAAATTTTATATACAGGATCATTTTGGATGACAATACAATAATTTAATTATAATTAATAAAAAATAATTTATTAAAACTAATTATTTAAAGAATTACAAATACAGCCACGTTGGCGACTTAGCGACCCTTTTGGCGACTTATGTCAAAACTTGAAAAGGTTTTTTTCTCACGTGTTAAAGCATTCAGTTGGACTGAAATTAAAAGGACAATACGATACTTTAATGATAATTAAAAAAAACTAATTACCACTTAATGTTGCGATTCTCTCCTATGTATATACATATTTATATTAATTGCAACTATTTAATAAAAAGCTAAAATAAAATTTTTCTTTGTTGATCTAAGTAGGAATTGACTTAAAAACTATTTTTTTATATTACTTGTTTATCATAAAGATAAGTCAAATATAAGTAAATAGCATAAAGAGAAGTAGATTTTTTCTTTTGAAACTCAATACTGCACATCTGCTACTTGCGATTCATTATATCATTCATATTTCTTTTTAAATAAAATACAGACGAACCTCTATATTGCGAATTTTTCTATATAACGAACTTTTTCCTCTAACCTTGAACATTTCACGATTTTCTTCGTAAAATAACCTATCTATAGCGAAGTGCATTTTTATGTAACGAACTTTTTCTTTTGTGATTCAATTTTTGTTCTCCCTTTTTTAAAAGTATTTCGGAAAAAATTCAAGTTATTCTTTCTTTAACACATTTTATAGTGGTCAAAAATCTTTAACTGGTTTTTATTTAGTGCCTAATCCTAATTCGCCGAGATCAATAGAATTCTGGATGTTTCATCCAAGAAGTGCAACCTTTAACCCGCCATTGCCCAATTCACTAGAAACATCTTCGATATCCTTTTTCACCCTCAGTGGAGTTGCCTCGTGTCCCCGTGTTCTAATTATAAAATAATATACGATTAATATTACTTGCATGCTTTAAATTATAAAATGTCCTTAAAATTCATTAATGTTAGTATAAAATTATTTTCTTAATATTGGAAAATACAGTGAATTCTTCGACATTTTTTTTCTTGTTTTCCTTGCATTTTTTCTTTCTTTCTTTTTTGGTGGGTAAGAGAAATAAAATAAACATATATTAATTTGAAAAAAGGCATGAATAACTTTTTTTTAAATATACAGTGTTTGTGAATTTAAAATTTTTTATGTGGTTTCTAAAGTATATTAAAAGATGAAACTCTATATAACGAATTTTCCAAATAACGAACTTTTTTCCCGGATTTAGTGTTTACGTTATTAAGAGGTCCGACTGTAGTTTCTTTTTGAATTACATTTTAAATAAATATGTTAAAATTAAGATATGGTGATTATTTCTGAGGGAAATTCTCTCTAATAACTATATTGACACATCTCATTCAATCTTCTTAAAAAGTCCTTCTCCCTTCCTAACAAAAAAACTTTCACAAAATATCCTATTTACATGTGTATTAATTTGTATGAGGTTCCAACGTCTTTCGTTATTAGCATCTCTTGCGAGAAAGAATCTCCTTTGAGAGTAAATAAGGAAAAAAATTGCTTTTTTAGTCTCTTTCTCTCTTTTTTGTAGAAGCTAGATAAGACCTAAAATATGAAAAAAATTACATGTTTATTTTTTCTTTAGCAGAAATAATTAGGAGATGAAATATATGCCTTTATATATTTCATAAACATATACTTTCATAAATTTGCCTTTATTCTTGAATCTTTTTGAGTATTTAAGAAGCAATAAACAAAAATGCGTAAATATGTGATGAAGGTTTTATTTAACTTGACCCTCCCCCTCCGTAGATAAAAAAATCTAACAACCAACACTATGCACAATTTTATACAAAGTATAAGTAGAAAGTATCATATTCAGCATGTCTGAAATCTGTAATTTATTCTTTTAATGGAATAAGAAGAGGAAGTTGTTTTTTTTTATTCATCATTTTCCGAAATATTAATGGATTTTAAGGTGCGTGAAAAATGGAACTGCTCTCTTGTAACGAATTTCAGAAGTGCTTCATTCATACGTTTCAGAGAGAAAGAGAGCATTTCAACTTTATATTTATAAAGAAAAAAAAAGAGAGATTCCAGATAAGCTGATTTTCTCCCATCTAAAATATTCTAAATCAGCATTTCTTAAGAACTGAAAATTGGTACATTTTTAACCTCTTAAGTGGTCAAACTTTTAGCCCAAAATGTTCCAAAAAAGGGAACATTTTTTGCTGCATATAACTAAGCATAATAATAGTTAAAAGAATGCGAAAATAGAAGAATTTTATTTTAAATTTAAATTTTAAAGTTTTCACACTATTTGTTTATTTTATAATTTTTTGCACTCGAAAACCCCTAAATGTTTGCTTTTTAACACTTTTTCATGAGCTTCCCTTGTATGTAAAAGGGAATCTTTGAACTTAATTTTTACCCACTTTAAAAGGTCAGATTAATTCGAAATTTTACTCATTTGTCCAGGACCAATGACAATACAATAACGTAATAATTTTATTCTATTGTCCCGATCACGATCATCAGGATTAACACGATTTCCCATTTTCAGATCCTCTCCTGCATCTGGCGACTCATTTCAGGTCCCATTTCCAGATTTGGCGACTAAAGGATTAAGTTACAAACAGTTAGTTGGATTAACTATAAAAGGGTGTTTTTTATATTTTTTTAACCACATTTTATTATAAGTACATTCTGCATCCTATAAAGAATGTTTCATATATCTTAAGAGAATTTCTCTCATACAAAAAAAAAATTTAATGTTCGTACCACTTTTTTAAATAGTTGAAGATTTTGTGCGTGTGTGTGCAGATATGTATGCAAGCGCAATTTGAAGCTTGGTGTCTAATATTAAGTCTTACATTGGAATGGGGACAAAGATACTATCAGCTTTTTTGGACAATCTCTTTTGGATTTCTTCTCAAGCAACAAATTGACCCCTGCCTTGCCAATCCCTGTTCACTATTGAATATTTTCAAGAATCTAAATTCTTTCCTTTAGTGAAAAATTCCCTCCTTCACCACAAAGAAAACCCCGGATGGGAAGCACTTCAGTACCAAGGACAAACTGTATCTCTGAAAAAAAAATAACACTAATAATCGCACTATAAGAACTGAAAATATGTGGAAATCAATGACAGAAAATAAGAAAGACCAGGGAAATATCAGAAGAAAATATCATGGACCGTACAGCGTACGGGAAAACCAGTTGTGACCAGCTTTCGGTAGGTTTTTTGGTGTACGGATAAACCAGTTAAGAGCTTAAGAAAAGAAAGAAAATATAGGAAAAGGACAATGAAAATTTTTGTATTCATCATTTTGCAAAAGTAATGGATTTTAAGGGGTGTGAAAAATGAAATGGCTCTCTTGTAACAAATTTCCGAAATGTTTCCTTTATAAATTTCAGTCAGAAAGAGAACATTGTGTTTTTACTTGTATACATAACAAAAATAAATCCTTAAGATGTTCCAGATTTGATTGTCTCTCCACGTAAAATTTTCTTAATTTACATTTCTTAAAAACTGGAAATTGAAAACTTTTTTAAATTATGTATACTGTTCTTTGCAATATCATAGTGAGATAAAAGAGATTAAAAGAGACTGGTAATTAAACCTTATTTAAATCTCTTAAGAAAATGAACTAATATCAAAAGAATTTTAACAGTCTTTCGTTGTTTTTGGTAAATAATCAAGTACACTCACTTCCAAAAGTTAAGCACGGAGAGGAAAATGCTAATTTCCGGAAGCCAATCAGAATTGAAGAGGATGCAATTCGCTGCAGAGGTAGATGGAAGTATGCAAATATGTTAGGTGATAGCTTTCATGTCAAGAAATATGCAAAAAGGGCAGTTTTATAAGAAGCCAGCTTTATGAAGGGTTACAGAAGTTGATTGTGTGTGTGTTAAGTGCTGATAGAAGGTGTTTAAAACTTTCATTTGTTGTGTTTCATGATTTGTTTTCAAGACATATGTGTTAATATGACTTTCAGAAAACGAATGGAAGATTCTGAGAGCTGGCGTGCTGTGGAGCGCATTGAAGCAGGGCAGCCGATCACAGATGTTGCTCTTTTCTTCAGTGTTCATCATTCTGTAATTTCACATTTATGGAAATAATTCCAGACCACACAGACAGTTGTCCGAAGGCCCGTAGGTTGTCACCCAAGGGTTACAACCCACTCAAAAGATCGATATATTGCTATTGTAGCCAAGCGGAATCGCAGAGTGACCTCCACGC
The DNA here is from genome assembly GCA_019973955.1 of Trichonephila inaurata madagascariensis. NCBI lineage: Eukaryota > Metazoa > Arthropoda > Arachnida > Araneae > Nephilidae > Trichonephila > Trichonephila inaurata. The sequence goes on along the minus strand of BMAV01010150.1, from coordinate 29,323 downwards.
AGTGACATCTATGGTTACAGCGTCCATTGGTAAGGCTATATCTGCAGCTACTGTACACCGAAGATTACATATGAATGGACTGTATGCCCGGGTACATCGAGTTTGTGTTCCTCTATCCGTCCAATCAAGAGGGGCATGATTAAAGTGGTGCCGGGAACATGGCAATTGGACTGTGTCTCACTGGGGCAATGTCATGTTTACTGATGAGTCAAGATTTGCTCTAGAGCCAGATGACAAGCGTATAAGGATATGGCGTAAACAAGGAATACGCAATCAGTCCCAAAACAGCACCGAACTTACGCATTCCGAGGCGGCATTATGGTGTGAGCAGGGATTTCATTAGGATACCGCACCAACCTGCACATCTTTAAACGGGGTTCTGTGACGGCTGTCCGGTATCGAGATAAAGTCTTAGAACCTTTTGTGAGATTGTACGCTGCAGCATTTGGTACTACTTTTGTTTTAACGGACGATAACGCACGTCCCCATAGAGCTGACATCGTCGATGACTACATGGAAGGAGAAGAGATTGCGCGTGGGGCGTGGCCAGCATATTCGCCCGACCTTAATCCCATTGAAAATCTTTGGGATGCTCTTGGCCATGCAGTATCTTCATGTTTCCCACCTCCAGCCACTCTTATTGAGCTGGAAACTGTTCTACAAAAAGAATGGCGATTGCTTAATTCGTGGTGGTTGACCACCTAATTGAAAGCATGGTTAGAAGGTGTTAACTTTACATACAGATGAGGGGGGATTACATACCCTATTAACGTCCTTTTTTTCATTTTATGCTGTTTATTTTCACTTTATACATAATTATGTTTAAGTCTCCAGTATGACATTATCTGATAACTTACAAAAATTTAATATTGTTTTCATTTCTGTATATAATTATTGATTTTGTTTTATGTATAAATATATATGCTACTTTACTGCCAAATTTTGTGCCAATCAAAGCAGTATTTGCTGATTTTTTTTGCATTTTACATCTTCGTACTTAACTTTTGGAAGTGAGTGTATTTGTAAAGTTCCAGGAAATAAAAGCACTTATACGAGTTGAAAACATTACCCAACGTATATATATTTTGATTTTTACGTCTGGCACAATAATATTTACCACTACTCTCCCGAAGAAAACTTAGAGAAAACAATAACTTCCTGCTTGTCTCGATAAATATTTTCAAGAGTCATTCAAGCAATTGGTTAGTGCAGTAAATTTGGAAAGAGAATTTAATCTATTTTCCTATCCCTTCCGGAAAGATTTTCCAAAGCATTTTTAGCAAAGAGGAGATTTTATTTTTAGTTTAAACTTGGGTAAAAAAAACTCGCTCATTTTATCCTGTTAATAAATAATATTAAAAAAGTTAATTTACACGAAAATTAATTTTGGACAAAGCGATTTTTATGAGTTTTAGCTATTGATTCTTCCATTCCTAAGCTCTTAATTTCAAAGAGAATGTGAACCGCGGTAGCCGATTGGTCATTGTGAAGAATACGAGGCCAGCGAGTCAGGAGTTTGAATCATGAAGTCAGTGAAGACCTGCTGTGTAGAGAATCTGGGGCAAGTTAAATTTGTTGTGACTCAAAGTCATCACCTTGGTGTGGGGTGGAAGTTTGGAGGATGGGGTACTAGCTCAGGTGTCGTCCTAACCACTTGACCTAGTTTCAGAATTACGAAGTCCATTGCCAGTAGTCCTGGCATGACGCTTATAAGAATTAAAATCAAAAGGATTGTGTGAGTAAGTGAGGAATTGGATATTAACGTCTCAATGTTCAGCTGTACGATGGATTTTGGCAATGGACCTAGTAATTTAGCCACGGTAAAGTGACGAGGAAGACACCTCAATGTTCAGCTGTACGATGGATTTTGGCAATGGACTAGTAATATTTAGCCACGGTAAAGTGACGAGGAAGACACCTTAATGTTCAGCTGTACGATGGATTTTGGCAATGGACCTAGTAATATTTAGCCACGGTAAAGTGACGAGGAAGACACCTCAGCTGCCCCCCTCCTAACTTCCTCACTATACCCAAGGGAGTACTTTTGAGCCTCTACATATTTAAGGTGCATCGGCCCCCTCTGCACGGCGTACTTCGAGCGGGTACTAGGCTCGAACTCATGACGCGCCGGTCACGAGTATGTTACCTTGACCACTAGGGTAACGTAGACACAAAAAAATGTGGGGGTGGGGTAGATTTGTTTTCATGTTTTCAAAATAATATCTGTTTTCATGTTTTCAAAATAATATTTGTTTTCTCACAGAAAGTTAATATTTTTTTTCTGAAAGAAATTACTCTCTTCCTGAGCTACGGCGTAATGCCTCTTTACACAGAAAAATGATACTGTCTTTTAATTTTTAATGTCAACCTTTTAATACCACTTATCCTTTACTAATTGAAATTTAATCTCATAAAGGGAGAGAGATATTAAAAGTTTAAATAAAGTAGCTAAGAAAATATACTATTTTAATGTCCAAATATTCATTGAAAAGTAACTTAATACTTCTTAAAGGCGAATGATATCAACCACTTGGAAGTCATTTTAGGCCTTCAATTGAAACCCGATTATTTTTTGTACATTCATCGGTCTTGGAGATCTTAACAAAAATTAATACTGCTTTAATTTTTAATAGAACCAGAAATAAAATTTTATGCGATTAATTTTGAAAATAATTAAATTGGAATCAGAAGAATAAATAAAAAAATTTTAATGCAAAAAAGTTGTTAAATTTATTAAGCCAATTTTTATTTAACTAATGAATAAGTATATGTAATTAAAACAACAAATATAAAAAAAATATTAAAGCCAATTCCTACTTAGGTCAACAAAGAAATTTTAATTTAAGCTACTTTATATTAAATAATTACAATAAAATGTATATACAAATGACAGAATCGCAATATTAAGTGGCAAAACACCTTTTAAATTAACATTAAAAACTTCTTAACCACACTAAATTTGCAAATTCATTTAATAAAAGTTGAATTTTATTGGTAAGAATTTATATTAAAACCCATGTACAAGGAATGTTGATGTTAATAGCATATGTTTTCGGGTTAATTAAATCTTCATACAAATTTAAAAAAAGCTTTTTTTTACCCAAGGGGTCCATCTGGGGGACTAATATCGACTGAAATTTCTTTAAAAAATTTAATTAATTAATTAGTTTTAATTAATTTTAAATATTTGAAAAAATTTTTTATATAAATAATTTATATAATTTAAAAAAATATGTTTAAAAAATTGGTTTTTTGAAGTTTAAAAATTTGTAAGACTGAAAATTTTTTTTTAGACAAAATTTTTCCCTATGGGATTGCGAACCCCCTTTTGGGGCAGAAAATTGAAAAAATTTTTTAAACTTTCCCTTTTTCCTTTTAAATAAAAACCCTTTTTTCCCCCAAATATTATGGGGGGTTTTTATGGGAAAAATTTAGGGTTCACCAAAAACCCCAACACAGTAAATAGGGGAAAAATTAATTTCTAGTAATTTTTTCCAGCGGGTAAAGGGTGGGGGCCTTTGGGTTTGTTTTGGAAAGGGGCCAAAATTCTCTTTTTTAAAAAGGAAAACCCCTCCCCAAAATTTTTGTTATTTTTTCTTTTTCTTTTTTTTTAAAAACCCTTCTACAAAGAAAAAATTTTTAAAATTTTATTAAATAATTAATTGCAAAATTAAAAATTAAACCCCTTTAAAAATAAAAAATTTTTTTAAATTTTTTAATTTTTTGTTTAAAAAAAGGGTTGGCCAAAACCGCAAAACCCTACGTAGGTTTTTAAAAAAAATTTCTAGTTTTTTTTTCTTTTTCGGAAAACCCCAAACAATAAAAAGGGGTGTTTTATTTCGTTTTGGCTTTGTTAGGGGCTTAAAAAAAAAATTTTTTAAATTTAAAGCCTTAAAAAAATTTAAAAACCCTTTTAAAAAAAAATTTTTGGCATGAAAACCCTAATTTGTGTTTTTTCCCTTTCTTTTTTTTTCCCTTGGAGCGGGAAAAAATTTTATTTTAGAATTTCAACAACTTTTGGGTTCAAATTTTTTGGTCTTTTTAAAAAGAATTTTTGTTTCGAAAAAGGGCCGTGCAATAGCCTGAAAAAACCCACGAATTTAACGAAAATTTTTAAACCGTTTTCTTTTGGAAAAACCAAACCCCCAAAATTTTTCCAATTTTCCCCTATTTTGGAAAAAGGGGGAAAAACAAAGTTGGAAATCCTGAAATATATTTTTGGTTTAAAAAAATTTTTAAAAGTTTTAAACTTTAGTGTTAAAAAAAAACCCAATTTGGGTTTATGAAAACCCGAAAAAATTTGGGTGAACAAAATTTTTTGGAAAAATTTTTTGGTACTAAAAAAAGTTCCTAAACCCTTGGGAAAAAATGATAAAAATTGTTTTTATTGAACAAAAAATTCCCAAAGGGCTTATACCGCCTTTCCCCCATTTACTTTTATTTGAGAGAATATATTTTTTTGAAAATTATTATTTTTCTTTAACTGCTTTTTCAGAAAAACTTTTCCCCAAAGGACTTTTGAAGTCAATAAAATGCCCTTTGGGCCCGGTTTTTTTAAGAAAGTTTTTTACCTATTTCAAAAAAAAATTTTTTTATCTGTACCTTCCCCCCCCTCCCAAATACACTGCATACGCGTTCCTATGTAAGAAATGGTGGAGGGGAAAAAAAAATCGCGTTATTTTTAAATCGGCATTTAAAGGGGAAAAAAAGGCCCTTTTTTTCCCAAAATATTTGCTTAAAAGTTAATTTTAAAAGGTTCAGGGGTGGCAAAAAATATCATTCAAATAAAACTTTCTAAGCTCACGAAAGGCCCCCATTGAGGGAAATTAAAAGTTTCCGTCAATGAAGTCTCTTTCTCTATTTTACGCATTTTTCTTATCCGAGTTCTCCCCCTTCATTAAAGGTTTTCAAAAAACTGGGAAATAATTTTACCAACTACGGGCCCCAAGCCCAAAGGGGCTAGGATTACTTTTTCCAAAAAGAATCTTTTCTTTTTTTTTCTTCCCCGGTCTATCTAATGGGAAATGGGCGGTTTTTTTTCCCCGTACTATCTTCCAACAGGGCCCTTTTGTTCCATTTGCGTCTTATCCCAAGGAATGGATTTGTTCTGGCAATTCCAATTGTCTTATTCTTTTTTCCCTGTATACCTTTTTTAAAAAAAGTCCCCGATTACATTTTATAACAGATATGTAAGGGGGAAAATTTTAAAAGGCAAAAAAATTCTGAACCTTAAAAATCAAAATTGTTTAAAAAACTGGCCTTTTTTAATTTTTTATGAAAAATTTTTCATTATAAATTTTTATTTTTAAATAATTTTAAATTTGTATTAAAAAGACAATTACTTTTAAAAAAATTTTAAAGAAATTTTTGGTTGGGTTTTTTTAATGGTGCAAATTTTTTAAAAATTTTACTAAAATTTTGGAGCTCTTTTAGCCACATTATTTAGTAAGTTATTTAACTTTTCTGAAAAAATATGTGGAGGCGAAAACCCCCTGTGAGACGTCCCGTATTTAGCTCTTTTTTTTTATCAAATTTATCTCCTTTTAGCCTTTGAAATTTACATTTTTTAGGTTTTTATTTTTCAAAAACGATCATTTAAAAAAGTCCACGGGGGTTTTTGAAGTTATACCTTTTTGGGGGGTTAGAGAAATCTGGGGTAAACGATACGGCACACCGTCACGGATGCGAAAAAAACCTTTTTTCTAAAAAAAAACAGAACGGGGCGGTCATTCCCCCCCTTTTAAATTCTCAAAAAAATTTTCCTCTTTTCCGAAGGGGACACCCGGGGTTTTAACCGGAGACCCCTGCAGTCGAATGCCTTACCACTGAGGGTTTTAACCCGCGTCAGGAACCATTTTCTTTTCGTTCCCTTTTGGGGGGGATGAAAATCTTTGTTTGAAATATACAGAACGGGACAAATCATTCCCCTCCTTCGAAATTCTCAAAAAAAAACGTCTTCACTTCCCCGGGAAGGGGGGGCCCGGATTTGAAAACGGGAACCTCACAATCTGAAGTCGAATGCTCTACCACTGAGCTTTTTACCCCCCGTCCCAAAAAACTATTGCCCTTTTCGTTCCGTGGGGTGGATACGAAAAGGATTTTTAAAAATATACAAAGGGGGGCAGATCATTCCACCCCTTTCCCCAGTTTCCCCCCATGGTTGGGTCCTATTGTCTCTGTGTGGGGGGTTTTAAAAATTATTTTCGTGGTTTCTGGGGGTTTTTGGGTGGTCCGGTTTACTTTTAAGGTTAGTAACTTTAACTCTGCTCCCTAAACCCCCTTTCGTCCTTTTTGGGCCCGTTTTTCCCCACTAAAGATTTTTTGAAAAAACTTTTTCTAATTTCGCCAAAAAAGTATAAATTTTAAAATTTCGTACAAAAAAATTAAACTTTTTATATTCTTTTAAACTTTTTTGGGTTAAGCATTGAAAGTTTTATTATTCTGAGTAAGGGAAAAAAAGATTTATTGAATAGTTATTTTTTTTTAAAAAAATTCCAAAAATTTGATATGGGGTGGGGGTTTTTTTTTATACTTGAGGACAAGAAAACATTTGCAAAAAAAAAAACTGGGGCACTCAATGAAAATTTTATGCCCGGTTTTGAGAAAACACTTCTAAGAATGTTAAAAAATTGTTCGAAATGGTCAAATTTAAGAAAATAAAGAATATTTTATAAAATATTAAAAAGTTTAAAAATTTTAAAAAATTAAAAAAAAATTGTTTGTTAAATAAGGGTGTTTTTTTTTTTGAAATGTATATTTCATGTGTATTCAAATAAGATATATGTAAACACTTTCATATATAAAAGTATAAAAATAGGGGTTTTCAAAAGCACATCTTATCCCCTGTTTAAAAATATGTAGGTCAACATTATTTCCCCAAAAGGGAAAAAAATGTTAGATTTGATTACCCCCAGGCCTTTTAGATCTCTAGATACTATCCAAAAATTTTTTTTTGCTGTTTTGCTTGTGGGTTTAAAGGGAGAAGGATTTAAAAGTTTTCCCCGGGCTGAGTCTAAAACTTTAAAAATATCACCAATTAAACAGCTAAAATAATCCCCTTCGGGAAAAAAGGAAAACCCTTGGGAAAATTTTTCCCAAAGGCTACTAAAAATAATCAAAAAAATTTCTGGAATCCTTTTTGGGGTTTAAATTTAACCTGCGATGAACTCCCCAACCCTTTTCCCACAGATTGGCCTTCGTTTAACATGCGGGGGAAAGATATGTTTTACACACCCATGCCCTTTAAATTTTAATCAATTTTCCATTGACATGTGGCCGAGGAAAATCCCCCCACTGGTTCTGGTTTTTGTTTGAAGCCCGTTCTTTTTCCCCCGAAAAACCTTTCGATGTTTTCAAGGTACGGAAAATCAGCCGAAGCCAGAGCGTTTGTCATTTTGGAACCCCCCCCCCTTTTCTGAAACATCAATGCCCTGAAAAACAAGTTCCTGATAAAGTTACAGCCTTACACATACTTTAAAAAATTCCCCAAGTCTCTGTAGCACTTTTCCCAAACGAACACAATATATAATAATCATTTATCTGTTCAACAAACGCAATTTCTTTGAATTGCGAATGACTAAATGCATCCACCTACAAAACACGACGATGTCGTGAGGTACCGACAGCGTTCTTTGAAACACACTTTCCTTAGACGAGGGTACATCTTTTCCGGAGCCCCAGCGCTGTGTGCGGCGCTTCTTCTCCGTAATGAGTGACCTAAAAGACAAAGAAAATACAAGTGCGGCTCGAACAGCCGCTGAATAATCCCCCACAGACGGGGGAGGCAGGAAGGGGAGGGGTCGCCTTTTGGCGAGGGTAGAGTAGCGCAAGAACAGGAACTACGTCACACCGAAAAAATGTTGGAGGCCAGGTGTTCGGCTTTCACAATGACCTTGGAACGTTTTGAATCGAGAATTCGTTTCGCGTTTCTAAAACGAAATTCGCTCTTTTCTTAGAAAAGGGGTAGAATGCAATAACACATACATGTTATCGTAGTCGCTCTACTGCAAAAATTTTCCGCGATATAGGTTCAGTCAGGGAACTTTTAAATCCTACATCGTATTTTCATGATTCTTATGTATTTGTTCAATATTTATGTAGAATTTAATCAAGTGATTAATTTTGATTCTAGAGATACATGATAAACATATTTTTAAAATTACTTGAAGCATTTCTAACTATTATTGTTTATCTGGTTATTTCTTTATTGGCCTCTTTATTTTTTTAAAAAATGTTGCTGTACTTTTATTTTGTCTGTATAGCAGTGTTTCTCAAACTTTCAATACTGGCGCCCCTTTCCAATCACAATTTTTATCGCGCCCCCTCCTTATACATTAATGAATTACTGAATGCAATAATAATGCCCTTGACGCTAAAGCTACAATACACGATCTTAATTATAAACCTTACAAATTAATAACATAAGTATTAAATTTTGTATATGTTACTTTTAAGCAAGAAAAAAATTAAGTAATATGATAATTATTATGTTATTTTTCCTTTCTCTGATTTTTAAATTGGAACATATTGCAAAATGCGGTGGAGTGTCAATTTCTAATTTTTAGCCTTCCTTTTTGAAAAACTTTGCTCTGCAAGACAAGTCCATGGAAGTCACTGATAATTATTAAACTTGTTCTTATACTGGCTGAAGTACCCACTCTTAACACGAGTTTATTTTTTTAAAAAATGATAATATATTATTCTTGATATAATTGCTTAATTGTAAGGAGAGTAAAACCAAGTGCATGACAATGTATACAAAAATGTAAAATGATTTATTGAAATGAATACTCATATTATAAAAGGTTTTGAATGAACTGCAATTTTAAGCCTCACAGAATTAGCATTTAGAATAAATGTGTTAAGTAATAAAAAAGAATATAAAATTCTAATGAATAACAATTGTGTTATTTTTTTAATATTTAAAGCGAGAAAGCCAAGGATCAGGTGTGCACTCGATACTAAATTAATGGTCGCGGGGAGTGATGCACCAATTTCCTTTTTTTTTATAATTATTTTCAAAATATACAAGATAAAAAGCACAATTTCAGTGAATAATTTAACTAAGAGAAAATATACTTACCTATTTCAAGGATTTTTTTATTTGTTTTTTATAATTTGAGAAAATATCCAATAAAAACTGAACCAAATTGTTCCAAATGTGCGTGACCTTAATAAAAGGACACAAATCACAGACACTTTTTTCTAACATTACAGGAAAGTTTTTTTGAAGCAAAACTGTCACATTTTGTTCACGTTTTTGTAATTTTAATATCCTTTTTGATCGACAACAAACCTGTTGAACTTTTCTTTTTTGTCTTTTTTACAGGGTGAAGTGCATTTTTTAGGTACAGTTATGGCTCATATTTTCTTGATAAAGTTCTTAATGTAGCTATTGAAAATTTTCCCCTTTCATTTCATGTTTATTGCTTTTCTCAAATTTACTTTCTAACATGATTAATATGCATTATTTCAGCAAGTGTTTCCCTTGTTTGATCACCCTTAATTTCCTTTTCAGAGAGATCACAGATCCCCAAATTTTTTTTTAGATTCTGCTAATTTACATTTATAAACCATAATCATACAACATCACAATTAAAACCAATAAGTTATTCATAGGGAAAAGGGCAGCATGTTCAGAAAATATTTTTGAAAAATAGTGGTCGTGCCGGAACTCGGTCTAAACAAGTACCTTTAAGATTCAAAAAAAACGTTTGCCACTCCCAAAAAAAAGAAAATGTTATCAATTTATTTTAGCTCCCCATTAAGACTGTCATATTAGAGGATTCTCTGTCAAGGTCATTGGTAACAAATAAACAGTTTTCCCAGAATTAACGATTTTTGTATTATATGTTTCAGTATACTCATAAAAATAAATTTTGGCCAATTAATCCTTCAAAGTACTCAATATGCTTATCCATGTAACAAAAAACTCTTTCACATTGTGAAAAAAAAGCGCAACAAAATTATATAATTTACAACTTCCCTAAAATAAAGGGATGCAGGTAACCATACCAGTAAGTTCGAGAAAGCCAGCAAAAGTAATATTTTAAGTTAAAAGAAACGTAATAAAAAAATCTCTCATCGTAGGATTACAGCAAAGCAAACAAATTACTTTTTTATTTAGTTATAGGATCAAAGATAGCTAATGAGCGTTTAAAGTAGAATCTTTTATTTTTGATAAACTTTTTTCACCAGATGATATATATTAATCATATCAATGTAAATCTGTATTTTTTTATTATATCAGAAAGTATTTTGTTTTTTTTTCATTCCAGTAAATTAGTTTTTAACCTTTATTTGTATGCTCGCGCTCCCCTTGAGTTTTTCGGCCTTCCAGGGGGGCGCCCCACAGTTTGAGAAACACTGCTGTATAGGATTTTACAATATCTGGTTCAATAAAACTCAAAGAAGACTAAAGTTATTTATGTGTAGCCTCGGGGAGAGTGGTATAATTAAAATACCGTAAATTCCGGCTATAACGTGCACCGACGTATAACGCGCACCTATACTTTCAAGCTGTATTTTTTTAATTTTAAGGAATAATCGCCGTATAACGTGCACCACCTTTTTTATGAAGAAACCTGAAAAGTATGTAATGCCCTTATGTCTGGAGGTCATTCATTCGAAAAAAATAGTAAACATCTAGAGCTACAAATCTTTAAGTTCATAAGGTATTTTATTTTCATAAGGCTCTTTCAAACAAGCAGTATTTCGATATATTTAACAGTCTAATTTTTTTTAATGTTCATCTCTTTTTGTTTTTAAAGTTATAATTTTTATACCCGGGATATAACGCGCACTCCTAAATTTCGATCTTATTTTTTGTGTTAAAAGTGCGCATTATAAGCCGGATTTTACGTTAAATTATATTAAATAATTAAGTGAAATGGGCATAGGGGAACATTTTTAATGAGTTATAGCACTGTGACTCTGGACTAATGATTTCAAAAGGAAACTTTCAGTCCCGAAAGTCATTGAAATCGATAGAGAAATGAGGGTGAAACGAGTGATATAAATTCAGAAATCTTTACTTTTCCTTCCGTGAAAATATAGAAGGGTGAAAAAAAAAAAGAAATAAATGGCACGAATAAACATAAAAGGATGTAACTAGATACCTAAAGATGTATTATTAAAGGAAAACTTCTTGCTAAAGTTGGAACACAAAACTAAAGATAATTTTTATGTCTTTTTATCTGCAGTTGTGTTCGGAATTCGAAAGCAGAAAGAATCGATTTTTCGTTGGAAAGAATAAAAAACCTTTTGGTGCTTAAAGCAATTACAGACATTTTCTGTATGGAAAATATTATTAAAGGTGAGATAGCTTTCTTTGTGACCGAAATTTTGTTTTGCTAGCTAAATAAAAACAGGAAGATTACGTATCAGGATTTTTCTTAAAGAAAAAAAAAAACTTATCTCTGAAGGGTGTTTCAGTCAATTACTGAAGGAAATTTCATTATCAAGAATGTAGTGAATTTCTTTTTAGTGATTCTAGAATGTTAGAAAATAATAACTTTTGGAAAACCCGAATGTAATTCATAAATCCTGATAGGTATAAAAATATAAATTCTCCTCAGCATTTCAGAACTCTGTGTTAAAGAATAAATTATTTCATTTTTAACGCAATGTATGTTTCTTCCTAAAAGTTTTATTTAAAATTATTTATAAAAATGTATGCTGCGTTATTTTTTTAAAATAAAAATCTTAACATTCAAGTAGCATTTTTTTTCTTTCAGAATATTACATATATATATATAGATAGATAGATTTTATATTCTAGGATTCTTATAATCTCAAATTTTGCTTATTTATAGAATTGTGATTAACTAATTTATATATATATATATATATATATATATATATATATATATATATATATATATATATATATATATAAAGCTTTTGCTTTGAAAACTTAATTTGAATTTATTTGGGAGAGTCAGTCTGCGCTAATTAATGCACAAAAGTTAGTTTTCAAAGCACAGTTCTCATGCTTATAAAAAGAACAAACGTCTTATTAACGTATATTTTAATTACCTTGAAAGAACATTTTGCACAATAGAGAATACACACCACGTACAATTGAAAATACAACACCAAGAAAGAGTGGCTATGAAATTGTGCAAATTTCAAGATAGGTGCCTCTCACCAAGTGATTTAAATGATTTGGAATACGCAGCTCTCCAGCATCAGTTGAAAATAAAATAGAGGAACAAGTCTACAGAATGGGCAATATCCTCCAAAATAAACCATTGCAGAAATTTATTCTTTTCTTAGAAGACATTTGTAAGAGCAGAGAATTAAAGGTGTTTTGAGAAAGGAAATGGCACTTTGCTCATCAATCCAATCAACACCTTTAAAAACTCGTCTTAACATCATTTGACGTTCAATATCAAAGAACTTAAAACTTCTCTTACTTATCAGATGAAAGGTAAATTGCTGTGAAGTTTCGAATAGATATCTTAATGTTACCCTAGAATGTAGGTATTAGCAAATTTTTTTGGTTTAGTTCATAGAAGTACTTGTTAGGTTTTTATTGAGAAACGGATGAAAAATAGAATGTACGATATCTATATTCATAGTCACTCTACTATAGTTATTATAGCTATGCTATAGAAACTAATTAATTTCAAGGAGCAGATTATAACACACACGTATAAAACGAAAGAATAATAATTGCGATTCTGAGAACCTTTATGTTCTATTCTCGTCTAATCCAAGAAACAATTAAGAAACTGTTAATCTCCAAATAATTACATAATCATTCTGAAAAACGAAAAATATATGTATCAAAGATCATTTCTGAATGGCATCTAACCTGTTGAAGCTTTTTTGCTATTGTATAATACCAAACAATGAAGCTACAGATGCGTGTTTATAGTGTTAGCCATTTTTTTTAGTTAGATACCATTGATAAACTGTTTGTAACATTGGTCATTAATCATTGCACTAAAGCAGCCGATCTTAAACTGTATTTTGAAGAACCCGGGAGTGCCATTCTAAGAGTCCAAGAAGGTCTCATTTAATATAAAGATTTTCCTTGTACAGACTCTAAAAGGTTCTCGTAGAAAAATTGAAATATGTGTCATCCCAGACTAGATCATTAAGGCTGTCTTCGGCGTAGTTATGGAATAGGACCCAGATTTGGAGGAATTTTTCAGATAAAAAAGTATTCCAACATTAATACTTTATTCTGGCTTCGCTATCTTATAGAGAGCAGCATATTTCATCATATCCCTAATTTCTATCCAAATTACCCCATTTTTTCTGGTACAAAATGTGTTTCCCATTTTTTCTCCTATACCATAGTGTTAAATGAGGTATCCATTTAAACGTTAAAAGGTAAAAATAATTATTTATGCAATATTTTGAAATATTAAAGACACTGTATTATAAACAAATATATGAACTAAAACGCTACAAAATTTCTTGAAAATTAGGAATTTTTTCTGTCTGAAAATGTGTTTCGCGTTTAGATCAGGTACTCGTATATTTGGCGAAAATATCCTTAAATTACCACCAATGAAGAAACTCTACTAAAACATGTATTTCGATAAAGAATATCAATTAAGGGGGAGGGGTGTTCAAAATCTTGGGGAGCCGCGATGTGAGGCTAATACATAAAGAGGTGCCTCGGAGATCGAAAGTCTAAGAACCGCTGCACTAAAGTATCAGAAGTATCAGTAAAGTATCAGTATCGCTATACGTGAATACTATTACGGAAAGCTCAGATTTTATTCTCTTCATTGCTGAAGGATATTGTGGTTGGAAAGATTGTTTGAAAACAAGGAGAGGATACTTTCAATAAGGCAGAATGAATAGGTAGGGGGAAACAGATGCAAACAGATTTGTTTGCAAGCATTTTCATTTTGCCAAATTTGGCATAAAAAGTAGAAGTCCGAGAAAAATCAGATGAGTCTAAGGTGATTACTTAGACACCTCTTAAGGTTTTTGAATGGGTTCACAGCTCTCATAAAAATCCAGTGGAATTAAGTCCTGTGTTGAAGTTTGGAAACAACTCTGAGTTTGGTTCCCCTCCTCAATATATATACGTAATGAGCAAACTTTAGAAGTGCATACTAGGTCGTGTCGAGTGGTTGATTGAAACAATGGTGAACCAAAGGTTAGAGCGTGGCCGGTGGTGTATGATTCTTGTATGTTGATGCATTTTCTGTTATGGAATTATGAGGCAATCTTGTAGATTAGTAAATCCAATTTATTGAATATCTTGAAACACATAAATATAAAGATAGACGGCACAACACAAAAAACTACAACACAAAGCAGCCGGCTGAATTACATGATGAAGGCAAGCGACAAAAGAGCGATTACACAAGATTTTTGTTTATATACCAGCAGTGCAAGCGCGTGATTATTACGTAATATTAGTTCTGATTGGATAGAAAGAGCGGGACAGGGATTTCGGTTTAGCCGATTACGATTAAGATTACAATGTTATTTTTAGACTAAAGAATTAAAAGTTATTTTAAATATTAGTACAAAGAGTTAACAAAAAGGATACTAGAGGGAATTATTACATATATATATATATTACGAATATTAATTTTTATTGCTGTTGCATGCATTAGTAAACTTTTAATGTGTTTCGATTGTGTTTATTGTTTAAAGGAAATGTATTTTACTCCAAGGTTCCATTAAAAAGTTTCGATTTACTTAAAAACTTGCTCGTTGACATTTATGAGAACATATACACATTGACAAGATCCACATTTGCAAGGAACTCAAATTCACCACCAGATTAATTACAGTCAAGTAACCAAGATGACTCTTGGGATAGTATGTCAAATATTTCTAAATTCTTCAGCACTACAATTCCTAAATTTAGTTCTATTTAATATGAAGCAGCTCCCCTTATTCCTAACATTTCAGCTGAAAATTAAAAGAATCGTTATATCTATTTAATTATATCCAGAACTATTAGACCGATTCTAACAAAATTAGTTACTATACATGTGTACAGGTTAATATAATGCAAATATATATTATACAATAGTTATTGAATACACACATGACCTTGTGTACGATTTATCAACGCAGAAAATCTAAAAGAAAGGTAAAAATTTTGAACAAAACTGATTTAATATGATATATTGATAAATCTAGAATCTCTTAGAATTGTACAGTTTTTATAACGGAGTTCATACCGGAATCAGTCATTTCATAGGTTTCTTTCACAGTCTGTTCCACTCCTCCAGCAACGCTACTTTCAAGCCATGCATGATTTATGGTGGAGATAGGAAACTTTATATTGTTCTCCGAAGTTTAAAATATATTTAAGTTTAAGGACAGGAAATGACAGATGACTAATCCCTTCTCATTCATCTCATAAAACTAGGTTCACCAAAGAGGGTTTATAGTTGCAAGATTGGTCCTCAAGGAAAAAGCTACTACTCCTACCAACATTTATTAATATTCAATCTAATTTACGTATGTACATACCTAATTCACATAAAAAGCAAAAACATAGTTTTTACACAAGAACAGTGCTCCTCAAACTTTAAATATCTGTGACCCAATTTTCAGTTATAATTTTTATCTCGCCAGCCTCCTCCCCATACAAGAACAATGTATTGAATCAATAATATATGCTTTGACGCTAAAGCTTCAATATGACTTTAAAAAAAAATTATAAACCAAACAAATTATCAAGATCATTATTAAATTTTGTATATAATTTTATATATGACAAGCCCATGGCAGTCGCTAGTAATTATTAAACTTATTTTTAATTTAGTATTGATAAATTAGTTATCAAATACATTTTGCACCCCTGATACACTTATAAGTATCTCGGTGTAAATGTGTATTTTGTTTTTATTATGTCAGAATGTATTTTGTTCTGTGTGTGCTTCCTTTCAGTAAATTAATAATTATTTTACATCTTTTACTTTCTGATATGCTCGCGCAACACACGTTGGCTTAGTACGCCCCCCTAAGGGGGCACACTCCACAGTTTCAGAAATAATGCATTATTATGTTTTTATTCGGAAGTAGATGCATGAAAAGTGATTTGAACTACCCAGTATCAAACTGAGAATTCCCATCCTAAGAATTAATATTTGAAAAGGCAAATATGAAAGATAAGACTAATATACGACTATCACGAACTCTTTTTAAAATTGTAGAAAGGAAATCAAATTCACAATCGTTATTATTAAATCAATTATCGTTAAAATAATATTATTTCTGAAAACAAGCAATAAAAGCTGATTTTATTCACTTACTTTAATAATTATATAGGACAAATAAGATATTTATAAGCTTAAAATTTGAAAAAGTAATTGACAAAAAAATGCAAACAAGCTCTTACAAATGTAATTTTTTTCATTTTTTTTTCTAAGTGAGTGAGTGAATATTAACGTCGCAATGTTCAGCTACACGAGGGCTTTTGGCGACGGACCTCGTAATTTTGAATCATGGTCAAGTGACGAGGATGACACCTGAGCTGGCATCATCTCTCCTAACTACCACACCACACCAACGGGAGGACGTTTGAGCTGTCGACAGATTCCTACATATCTACACGGTGGATCTTTAGTGGTACTGGGCTCGAACTCATGCATGCCAACCACAATACGATACCTTGACCACAAAGAAAACTGCAAATGTCACATCTTTCTTTTTAAGCACAATTTTGCTTTTAGGTACATAAAAGGAAACTATTGCACAATATAGTTTCTCAAATTTCTTATACTTCTTTTACAGGATACTTGTACATATAGTGACTTTTTAGTCAGTAATTACATAGTTTTTAAAAAAAATATTTTTATGCATAAAAAGGGAAATAAATAAAAATTTTCAAAATTACAAATGCTATAATTTTTTTGAAATTATCTTATATTTACTAAAAAATGTTTACTATATTTTGTGTATTCTTTTAAATATGTACAAAAAAATGTTTTACATATTTAAGAGATCAAAAATTATGCCCAACATTAATTAAACAAAACAAATTTTAGTTAAAATTTTTTTATTTTATTTCTACAGAATGATTAAAATATCTTTAGTAAAGTCACAAAAAAAATCTAAGCTCTATTGGAAATTAAAGATTTATGTCCTATCAACAAGGAGTCTTAATTTTGGCATTTTACTCTTTCGAGCATGCCCTGGTACACTTAAATCATTAAATAAAGTCGATCAATCATTGAATCAGAAGCAAGCTTAAAAAACGTACAAGGTTTAAGTACAAAATTCTGCTAGTGAAGGTCCAACGTGTATACATAGAACATTGATAAGCAGGATATTTTTAAAAGTTACGAATCGATCGCTTTACCTGAAAAGGAAATAACGTAAATACTTAGATAATAGGCCCATATTAGCCATATATATAGGCCCATTACACCGCTGTCACAAATAAAATATCACAAGAAAAAGCAAGTTCTTCATAATATAAGGAATGAGGTCAGAGTAAGTACGACAGTAAATAATAAAATATATATAAGGGAGGCTAGAGAGAAAAAATATATACTAGAGAATACTTAATCGCAACGCATATAAAAAAAACACCTACTATCATATGTAGGTGTAACTTAACTATCACTAAATATATAGTTTATTACAGTTTTTAAACTAATGCACTGCATACTGCAATTTTATTAATAAGTCAATGTATCATGAAAATATATCCACATTTCAGCTAGATATATTTTTATATCAAATACCTCTTTAACAAATTTACACATGATTTCTTTTTTTTTTTTTCTTACAAAATCAGATATCATCATTGTTAACTATATATATATATATATATATATATATATATATATATATATATATATATATATATATATATATATACACTCTTGAAATAATTTAAACTAACCTTTCCACTTTTAGGACCAGTAGTAAGTTACAAAACGGGCAATACTACGATTTTTGTTTTTGAAAAAATATTTTACAGTGCTGAAATAAATCAAACATTTAAGGGGAGAGTAACATTTATTCTCAGAATGAATTTTTTCGATATTCTTATCGTTAGATAACGCGTTGTGAACTGTTATCTGTGCAAAAGATAAAACCTCTTCATAGGCACCGACGAGATTCGAACTCGTGATCTCCTGTTTACTAGACAGGCGCTTTAACCAACTTAAGCCACGGCGCCACGATATCAGTGATGAGTTGTTGCTCAGTAATTTTTGAAAGAGGTTATTCGATTGATATTTTATAATTTCTACCTGAATAAGACAAAACAAAAATCTATAACAAACATTTAGAAGAAATATACCTACGTATTAAAAACCTTTATTATTTTGATATAAATCGAATAACCAAACACAGAAAAGCACAATCAAAAACTACGAATAAAAAATTGTTCATAGTTATAACAATACAGAGTAAATACTCTTTTAATGAAGTGTTCTTTTTACGTAACTCTTTTCATATAATTCTTCGGAAGTAAATTTAATGAAAAATACATTAATCGAACATTTGACTCGATGCGTTGTCTGTTTGGAACATGACTGAAGATAAACTATTGTGATTGGTTGAAGTAAAAAGATGTTTTTGTGATTTGATTTGATTGATTATTAATTTTAATTTAGATTTAATTTAGTAGGGGACACATCTTATAAAATTGATCCACTATCGATGACATCTGTGAGCTGGCACCTCATCCTCCAAACTTCCACACCAAGCCGATGAGTTGACTATGAGACCTTTTCTTACTCGAGGTGGCAAAGCGGACTGATCGAGGGTGTGCATGCACGAGTGCCAAGTCAGAGCAATGGAGTTTACCTCTCGACGAGAGAGGCCAAGATTTGGTGCTCCATCCGTGAGCGTATAAAGTATGTATTTCCTTTCGACAAGAAGATAGGTATTTTTTAGCTCCATCACAGCGAGCGTAAGGGGAATATCTCTCTACAGATAATCATAAATTCGGAATATTAATGATTCTTCCTTAAAAATTGTAAATAGTGTACAAATTGTTTATGTCTTGTAGGCTGCCTGTGTGCTTGAAAAAAATAAGCAAAATACCAACCAAGTGTCATAACTTAGATGCTTAGGACGTTACACCGGTATCACACGGGCAAATTCGCGTCCAGTCAACTCGTTTTTCTGTCACCCTTCCTCTCGTCGTACCGGATACAAAGTTGACTGAAGGGAAATGCTGGACATCGAAGAAGTAATAAAATCTTTTACTTTTTTCAATACAAAATAGCCGTATGAATAATGTAATTTCCACAATATCCTTTTGATGAGTCAACTAGTGGGGATGAGGACATCGTTTTCAAGAGCTGGGGAGATTGGCCCAGTAGGGAATGCCAGTTGGTCATGAGTAAATGATCCAGGTGATTTTTATTCAACACTTTACAATGCTGTCTGCTCCTTCTGTAATGTGCGGTAAAAGTTGACTCGTGTGAACGGGCCCTGAACCTCGATGGATTTAACGCACATCAGCTCCTCTACACGGCGGGTCTTTTCTGGCGCACACACAAGGTTTCGGAAATAAAAGTAAGTGAAAGAGTTGACAAAGGTATTTAAAGAAAAGATGCTTCTGTCAACATAAATACTTATTACGAATATTAAATTCGAATTTCATTTTCCACAAATTTCTTTGCCTTGTCGCTGCAGAGTGATGAGTTTTTCAGAACGTTTAACTACAACGAAAGGTCCATCGTAGGGAGGTTGTAATGGTTTTCTGATAGCATCATGTCGTAAAAATACGTGAGTACATTGAGAGAATTCTGGGTGTACAAAACAGTTTTACGTCCATGTGAAGATGTAGGAACGGGTTTGAGATTATGCATGGTTTGTTTCAGTTGTTGCACAAACTGAAACGTTGTTCGTACCCGTATCTTGGAAAAATCGCTGGTAGACGGATAGTTGTTCCGTACACCATTTCAGCGCTTAGTAGCATTAATGTCCTCCTTAATGACCCAGAGCGTAAGCCAAGGAGAACAAAAGGAAGGACTTGTGTGTGTCCAGCGTGGAGTGGAGTGAGCCATGAGGCGGCGAGAAGACCGGTGTGTACGCTCCACGAGGTCCCATTGGATGAAGGTGGTACGGCGTGGTTCTTATCTTGCTAATTCCTAGCACTTTTTATAATAATTCCTACTGAGGTGAGACTCAAATTGACGACCTTGGTCTGTTGTAATCAGACCAGGAACTCCAAATCGTGGAATCCACTCACGGATTACTGTTGCTGTTACTGTCTCTGCTGTCATATCGGAAATAGGATATGCCTCTGGCCAACGAGAAAAACGATCAATGGCCGTAAGGCAATAAGAAAAATCCTTGGGATGGAGGAAGGGGTCCAATAATATCCAAATGGAGGTGGTGAAATCTAGCATCTGGAACCTTAAAATGACCAAGTTCACTATTTGTATGCCGTTGAATTTTAACTCTCTGACGGGAATGCAGCTACAGGTCAGCTCTGGATATCTTTGTTCATGTGGGAAGTCCATACGAACCTTTTAGAATTAGCTTTGCAGTAGCACGAATTCAGGATGCGAAAGGTTGTGCTGCACTGCAGAAAGACATCGGAGAGCATGAGGCACGTAAAAGGCGTACTGTACTCGTAGAAATATCACAATATATTTCATTAGTTGATCCTGGCATTCGTAACTGTTTTAAGCTGTAGAGTTTGGACCGTGGCGAAAGTAGTAGCTTAATTTCATCATCACCCTGTTGCATTTGTGTAAATTCCTCATAATCTATGGTACTGGGGGATAACAATTGCTGATATCAGACAAAAATTCGTCCGCTGGCATATTATCACAATGCTTGGGACATATCTAATATAGGTGGTGAATTGCGAAATGAAATCTAAGTGGCGCAGTTGGTGTGGGCTAGCCTTATCTAGTTTTTGATTAAGGCGAATGTTAAAGGTTTGTGGTCGGTGTATAATATTAGTACGCGACCGCAATCTCATACGTCAGAGTACTTGATAGCGGAATAAGCTGCCAGAGTTCACGATCAAAAGCACTTGGATTTGAGCTGGTGCTAATTTTTTGAGAAAAACCTAAAGGTTTAAAACCATGGCTGGTGATCTCATTTAAGGAGGCACCAAGACCAAAGTCATAGCATCAGTCATCAATGCGAGATCCAGCATCCTGTATGAAGGATGAGCTAAAAGTGTAACGTTAGCTAGTTGATTTTACATTGGTTAAATGCATTGATGATTTCCGCGTTCCATTCTACTTCCGTTTATCATTTCTCTTTGAGTTTTTGAGAAATTCATGTAAAGGAGCTTGTATGATCTTTGCCTTAGGTAAAATTTTCTATAAAAGTTCAAAATACCCAAAAATGTTCTGAGGGTGTGAACTGTAGTAGGTTGTTTATAATTAGCGATGAGTTCTACTTTTCAGGAAGGGGTAGAATACCATCTTTAACACATGGATCAATAAGTCCCGGACAACAATGAAAACAACACATTTTTTTTGCAAAATTTTTTATTTATCAACATAATCACCTTTTTAGGGTGATACAATCGTTCAACGCTTTTCCAATTTTTCAATACCATGTTTATAAAAAAAGTATCTTTCGCTTCAAATAAGCTTCAGTTTCAGCGATGACCTCCTCATTTGAGCCAAATCTTTTCCTGGAGCATTTTTTTTTAAGATCAGCAGGAAACCAGTAGTCACTGGGGGCTAAATCTGTGGCGAGTATGGGGAGATGGGGAAGCAGATCAAAGCCCAATTCGTTCTATTTTGCCATTGTTTTCATCGACTTGTGGCAAGTTGCATTGTCTTGGTGAAAAGGATTTTTTCCTCTGCATGTGCGGTCGTTTTTGCGTTTTCCTCCTTCAAACGCACCGAAAAGCAAGTCCAATATAATAATCACTGTTGTTAATCGATTTACCTTTTTCGAGGTAGTCAATGAAAATCACGCCATGCGTATCCCAAAAAACTGACGCCATGACTTTGGCAGCTGACTGCCTGCGTTTTCGGACGCTTCGGACGGCTTTCGCCAGCTATTGCGCCACTCAGATGACTGCCGCTTCGACTCTGGAGTGTAGTGATGTATCCATGTTTCGTCCATGGTCACGTAACGACGCAAGAAATCTTTTTGTTGCGAGTAAATGGCGATAAACAGCTTTCTGAATCATCGACTCGTTGCTGTTTTTGTTCCATCGAAAGCAATCCCGCGGCACCACTTGGAAAAAAACCTTTTTCATACTCAATTTTCATGGAGGATAGTAAATACACTTCCATATGATATCTGTGTCATCTCAGCAATCTCACGGAGCTTCTTTACGATCTTTCATTATAATTTTGTCACTTCACTCACATTTTTCGGTGTAACGGCTTCCACAGGTCTACCCGAGCATTCCGCGTCATTTGTGTGGGCGACCGCGTTGAAACTCGGCAAACCACCGACAAATCGTTGCTTTTGATGGACAAGAGTCGGGTAACATTTTTCAATCCATTGTTTCGCTTGCACGGTGTTTTACCCATTAAAACAATGTTTTATCGAACACGAAACTCGTTTTTTTCCATTTTTTAAACAAACTACAAAACGGCTTTACTCAACCTCGATAACTCAGCTGTTTCTGGTCCGAACGACTTAAAGTACGACACGTTTCAACAAAGGTTGAGTACTCTAGAAAGACCTGGTTACTGGTTTTACTACGAGCGCCATCTCTGGAATTTAGTCTCGGGACTTATTGATCCATGTGTTATCACTAAGGTAACCTACAAGGGGACTTCAAACATTCGAACATGCATTTACTGGCGTTGATGGTCAAACCATAATCATCAAGCCTTTGTAAAACTTCTCTCACGTGTTTCTTATGAGTTGGCATCTGTCGATACGAATTAATATGTCGTCAAGTAGACGAAACAATAGTTTAAACCCCTTAAAACCTCGTGTATAAATCGCATCCACGTTTGTGCGGCGTTACACAATCCGAATGGCATAAATGTCTAAATTCGAAAGTTCTGAAGTTTGTAATTATTGCCGTTTGTATACCTGTCGGCAGGATGAATGGGGAATATGATGGTAAGCTCTTTGAATATCCAGTTTTTGTGAAAATTGTTTTACCTTTGAGATTTTCGTTAAAACTTGTTAGAATTTGGAATAGAGTATCGGTCAGGTCTTGTTTGCTTGTTTAGAGCACGATAATCACCACTGGGACGCCACAATTTCGTGTCTTTTGGACACCATGTGCAATGGAGAACACCAGTTTGATTTAGAAGGGATAGTAATGCCCTGATCGAGCATATATTGAAATTCTTGTTTGCAGCTTCAGATTGTTGTGGATTTAACTTTCGCGCTCGAGCATGCACTGGAGGACCAAATGTTTCAATGTAATGAAAAGTATTGTGTTTAATTTTTTCATTAAATGGTGGGGGTCTCGTAAGATCGGGAAAATCTCGTAGGATGGCAGAATATTCCAAATCAAGTGATGCGGCTAAGGTCTTAATCTGAGGTTCAGAACCAGTAAAACGTTCTCCTTTTGTGGATAATTTTGTCAAGGGATCGATAAGACGCTTTTTTTATGTTGATTATTAATCCGTACTTATTTAAAAAAAATCGGAACCGATAATCGCTGTGTTAACATCTGCTATTATGAAATTCCACGGAAATGATCGCAATAAATTTAAGTCTAGTTTAAGGAATTTTTGGCCGTAAGTTTTGATTGTAGAATCATTGGCTGCAAAAAGTTCAAATTTATTTGGTTTCATATTTTTGTTTGGTTTCGGAATAATGCTGACGTCTGCGCCTGAATCAACTAAATAACGTTGATTAGTATGTTTGTCAAAAACAAATAGGGGACATTTTTAGAGAGCGCATTTATATGACTACAAGACGCCGCTGTAGTCATGTTTCCTAGTTTTCCGATTGAGAGCTAGGTCTATCACGAGATTGGCAATGTAAGAAGTCGCAAGGTGGGACACAGTTACGGGCGTTCGCACGATAACGTTTGTGATAAAAACAAATAGCGTCATGGTTTGTTGTTCCATTCCTATTTCACGAGCGCGACGATGACTTCCAACCAAAGAATTGTTTATTTCGGGGCCGCGACATCCGAGATATTTGAAGTTTTAATTCGGCAATTTGTTTGGCTAGTTCTTGAATTTCAACGGATGAGTTGGGTTCAAGTGCAGACTTGGCGGAATAAACCGCGGTGAGCACAGCAACGTCTGCTACCTTGTCTCCGATCTCGGCTAAAGTTTCCGAGGAAACTGAAAATACAGCCTAAATTTGGGATGGGAGACGCTGTAACCATAGATTTTTTAGAAATTCATCTTGCAATTGACCACCGGACAGTTCTTTCATTTTTCGTAGCAAGTGGCTTGGTTTATCATCGCCTAATTGTAATTCGGTTAAAAGTTTTTTATTTTTGGTGTTCCGAATCTGCAAATTCTCTAATTAAGCGATCGGATAGCGTTATGTATTTATTTTCAGCCGGAGGTGAAAGAATAATATCGGAAACATGGGAAAGTGTTTCCGGATTCAACATAGAAACGAGCGCTGCATATTTTGTTTCATCTTGAGTAATTTGGCTCAAAACGAAAGCACTGTCACATTGCCGAATCCAAAGTGCGACCTTATTTCGCCAGAACACTGGAAGGCGTAACGCCGATCCTTCCAACATTAGAAGAATCTTCCCTCGTAGGTGACGTCATGTTTGTAAACAAAACAACGAGCGAGTGGGGTCAGGGAGAAAGAACAGAATAAAAAAATGAACCGAAACCACTTGACTACGAAGGAATGCTCGCGAATTGAGAGGCAATATATCATACTGAAATGAAACATAAATGTACATTACATGTAAATAATACAACATACATTAAATGTAAAAGGTATAAGAAGCTGAAATACATTGTCGCGAAAGAAATATATAGCTAAAGTATATTTAGAATGATTATATATTGAGGAGTTTAGCACAAAGAAACAAGGCGTGACTAAAAACGCACTTACTTGTGGTTTCCTTGCCATCCGAAACTTTTAGGGATGAATTAATGCGCAGAAGGTGCTCACGTCTGCTTCAGTCACCATTATAGTTGTAACTTGGTCTATTAATTATTAGGTAATATTTCATGTTTTAGAAAGTTAACACCCATCGGATAATATATACACACACATTTAGTAATCTCGGGAGGAACAGCAAGACCTCTGTAGTTTCATCGCCTCAGGTAACTACGTAAGAAACTGAACCAGTAGGGTTGCCAGATACAATACAAAATATTTACAAAGAAATGCTACAGAGCCAGCCGCCACATATCTAAGCTTGATTCACTTATTAAACAACAATTGACTTGTTTTTGTGACTGAGGAACGGTACCTGTGACTAAATAGCCAAATTTTGTATTTCGTAAAATTAAATTTTCCTCTGGCAAATAATGTTGCTCTGGGTTTAAAATTTCAAAAAAATAGTTCACTTACTATCAATATATCTATTTGACCTGGCATATGGAAATTAGAATCTGCCAGCTCAATTGAAGCTGGAATATTTAAATCCGATATATTTAATTTCGATACAGGAATCGCATCGGTAATTTTAGGTAAAAGTGAAAATTGTACATTGCGTGCAAAAGAATAATCCCGATTTGAAACTTCAATATTTGCTGAATACTTCGAGGATTGCGTAATTCCGTTAATGCCTGTTATAGATTGGTTTGCAGGCCTAAATTTAAATCCCTTCCTTGCTATGTCTTCCTCTCAACGCATATCGTAGACGCATTATCTAATAATCCTCTTAACTTAATTCTATATCCATTAGAACTCTTAACAAAAATCATGAATGTATTTAATAAAACACATTTATTTCCGTAAGTCAAAAACAGCAACTTCTGGTTGACCTTCAAACCGAGTAGGATTCGAATTGCTCTCTATCCCCCTTTCCCCTACAGTGTGATTTTTAACTGCAGAGCAAAGTTCGTAAGAATCGTGAAGTAAGGAATTATGTAATCCTTTGCAACCACTAACTGTACATTTGTATTTAGACATGTAGGCACCAGAATGAAGTCTGAGGCAATTTATACAAAGTTTGTTATTGCTAACAAATTTCTTTCTGCACTCCACAGACATATTTTGAAATGCAATACATTTTTTAAAGGGATGAGAATTTCGACATAGAATACAAGGTTTAAAAGTTATTTTTTACTGGTACTACCAGAGATTTGGCTTTGGTTATTACAGTATTTTTATGGATCATTTAGCACTAGGAATGCAGTAATGTGTTTTTCTAACTTGCAGCACTTCTTTTTTCTAAAAAATTTTATAATAGAATCAAATGTTGGAACTTCTGCTGTTTTTTTCAACGAAAGTTCCAAGTGTTTTTTTTTAGATTCTTTGTCAATTTTTTGAAAAATTATATTTATTAAAAATTATATCTGATAGATCATTCTGCTCATATTTCCAAACTTTAAGTGCTCTAATGTGTTTTTTATTGATACAATCCAAGGTTAAGCGCGCAGTTCTTTTGGCACGATTCGCTATAATTTTTCATAATTTATTTATCTCAAGGACATGAGAATCTATCAACTGCCGTTTGTTTTCGTAACGATCTTCTAATGCTTTAAAGAGGGAATCGAAACTATCACTAGGCGACTCCAAGAGCTTTGCTTCTCCTTTTAGAGATACTCGAAGATAGTATAGTTTTTGCGAATCATTCAATTGCTCATTGTTACTTATTAAATTAATAAATTGATTTTTGAAATTAGAAAATTCTGCTATTACACCAGAAAATTCCGGCAATGGAATTTGAGGTAAGCGGATACTATGTTTATCATTGTCATTTAAATTAATATGTTTACATCTTCAGTATTTTTCAAAGAATACATTAAAAGTTTGAGACCTACCTCTATTGTCTCGATCCGTTGATTTATATCTTCAATGTCCAGCTGAGTTATTTCCAAGCTTTCGGAAGTTTCTATTTCACAATAATCCTCAGCTATTTTATCTAGATTGATTTGTAATTACTCAATTTTTTTCAGTTTTATTTCGATTTCAGTGACACTAGTATCCTTTGAGACTGTCTTCTCCGAGGTAAGAGTCTCTAACCTAGTTAAAGTTCCTTTAATTGAATCTTTTAAGCGATTCAATTTCGCTTCAGTAGCTACGTTGGAGTTATTTTTATTTTCCGATTTTTTACACATTTTCTTTGGCTTCGTAGGACCAATGTTTCTTCAATATTTGAGTGGACTGTAAACTGGTAAGAATAAAAAATCAAACTTTCGCAACGCTAAGCCTACTTTATTTGTGCACCCGCCTTTGTCGGGGTACAGTTTGACTATATGTACTTTTACAAATTTTTTACAGATGGAGCTACAGTGCGCTGATGACGTAACATAGCCAAATCTAAAGATATCGCCAAATGCTGTCATAGTATGCACGAACAAGATTACGCCGTACAGCCATACGCCGGAGCAGTTTTCTACTATTGGCTGTGTATCGCTAAATTTGGCAGTGTCTTTTCATTTGAGAAATTTATTGACGGTGTAATACGTAAGTACACTTCTCAAATAGAAATAAAAAATTATACATAAATAAATAGAAAATTATTCAACATGAATATTCAAGATAATCAAATATTGCAAATTAAAGTGCTATCAAAAAAATAAATAAATAAAAAAATAAAAAGAATTCAAATAACAGCAATTTAGTCTTAGATCTCTCAGTTCGTTTTAGAAAGTTCAAGGAGATAAATTAATTTGACAGGGACTTTAAACTTCTTTCTTTTAGTTTTATCATACGGGATCAGACCAATTTTACATGTCCTTGCATAACTTCAATTATGCAACCCAAATCCCACAAAATTTAGATTTAGTGCTGTTTTGTAGAATCACTAACATCCCCAACGTTAAATTTTACTCTGGCTCTTTGACTTGAAAAATGATACAATTTCCAACATTGAGTAGATATTCTTTAATTTCTTCCAAAATTGTTCCAAAAGCTTGGTTTGATACTATTTACGTTTTAACAAGCTTTATCTAGTTACACAACGATGTAATAGCTCAAATAATTTATAAGAATATTCATTTTTATGATCAACTAAAAGAAAGTTCACGGTGGCAAGATGTTCTGGTTTTGACTCATTTTCAGAAACGCCAGGTCAATGATTTAAAAAGCTTTCCTAGTCAGGGCCGCTTTTCCATTTAGGCACGTGCCTAAGGCGCAAAAAGTTGGAGGGCGAAAAAAGAGAAAAAATTAAAATTGCAGCTGGTTTGCGAGTCATGAAAGAAGCATTTCTGGTCTTAAGAGAGTAAAGATTGAAATGAGATTTACTATGGAAAAAGAAAAGCTTAACAGTTTGATGTTGCTATACACTCAGAATGATGTTACAATGAAAATTGATCACAATTATGCCCTTAATGATTTTGCAATGATCAAAGCTAAAAGAGAACCTTTGTTGTACAAGTACAATTACCCAACAAAGAATGAGGATATATAAAAGTAAGATAGTAAAGCGATTAGCGATGAAAAAGATGATAATAAGCAAGTCGAAAACAGTACATATACAATAAGGTATACTCGATACTGTAATCGCAAACAATTTTATTAATTTACTGTACTAATTTACAAAAAGATGGATAGGTAGTCTTAGATGACCGTAAGGTAACAAATAGACAAGAGTAGCCAAACCATGTCACTATCTTTTTCTTATAGTTGCCAATTGCCAGTCCGGGACATTGAAGGTCCATAGGTCGTAGATAATGGACAGACGCTCTAATGAGCAGAAACAAAGAAGGAGGAAACAGTAAAATAGTTAAGCGAAAATTCCTAGGTAAGAACTGAAAGAGGGGGAGCTCTAAAAATAGTGTTGGACGTAACAATTTGAAGTGCCCTATGTCGCCAAGGAGGTTAAAAACGGTTTTGTTCAAAGTTACTTGAACCCTGAGGAGTATCTTCCTTAAAGTCTTTTTATTGATCTCGTTAAACGCTTTTAAAAGCCTCCCCACCCAGTGGCTTAACGAAGAATACTAGGGCTCCCTGTAAAATCAGGTTTTGGGCCCCAAGCCCAAATACGTACTTGGTGTCAGTCAGGCTTTGGACCCCCTAGAACACCTGCCTCCTCCTAAGAATGCGGGGGTATACGTTACGCCACTGTCCCCGCCACGGGGAAAGTTTCATAAAAAAAGTTCTATACATTATCTTCTGATGAAATAAAATTTTTGAAGACTTCATATTTGATAGTGTTGAAGAAATTTTATTTCTCTTAACTAGCACATTTATAAAAGTAGATGCATTATCAGAACAGATAGTTTTACAATTTGATCTCCTTAAATTAAAACACTTAAAGCCGAAATGAATTTCCTTACGGATCATCCAGACATTAATTCTATATGAATTGCGCATGTAACTGTGGTCTTAAATAAGGCTACGCATGATTTAAGTGATGTCTACACCAATGATA